>APFE031615242.1:10630-47021 GCA_000404065.3 Pinus taeda
TTTGGGGGTGAAATAGAGAGAGCGAATAAGAAAGAGACACATAAATACAAAAATAGATATTAAATAATATTATATAACCAACCTAGATCCATCTTAACCCCAGATCTATCAAGTGCCGAGAGGGATCAAATATATCAAGATGCACACCTTTCCTCAAAATTTTCACTAAAAAAAGAGGTTTTCACCTCGAGAGATTAGATCCCTTTCAGCACTTGATAGATACGGGGTTAAGATGGATCTAATCTAGTTTATGTATTTGAAGTTTTTATGAGGAAAATCATACTTGGATATTTTGTATAATTTTAGCATAATTACATGTATTTGATGTATGTTTTTGGATAGATTATAAATATATATTTTTCATGAAATTTATTTTTTCACATTAATACTAATGCATGGAGTGTTTAACATAGAGTTTAAGGGGCAACACAATGTTCTTGTAGGATTTAAGGTAATGTCTTGAAACCTCAAAAACATTTCATACAACATAGACAACATTGTGCCTACCAAGTTTCAAACCCCATATTCACATCCAACAAGTTGTGTGCACACCTAGAGGTTCACATGCCTATTATGAGGAATCCCAACCATCACAGAGCCATCATGGAAGCCCAACATTGACATATGGTACCAAGAAGACAAATAATGATCATGATTGTTATGAAATCAAACCATCTTTAGCAGCTAAGAAAAGATTCTTGTAGTTGCATGTATTCCTATGTAAATTATTTCTAATAACTTAGGTGGTGGGAAATGCCATAAAAAAATATTCCAATAAGAAAAAGACATAATTTTTGTATTAATATTTATGAAAAGATGTAATTTACATCATCTAACATATACTGAACTTTCTTTACCTGAATGACGTGATATTGTAATACGTTCAATATCTAATGTTCGAGCAATATCAAAATCCCCATAGGATTCAAAATAATTTCATAAGGGTTTGGTACTGCTATGTTCATAATGTATGTTCAAACTAGATAAACAACATGGTATCCAAGTTAAAAACTAGTATCCTAATTTCAATGGATATGACCCTAATAATAAAAAATGTAGATATGCATGAAAAGTTGAGTCTTCAACAAAAGGAAAGATGTTCTCTACTAATTAATCAACACTTCTCCTTATAGGTATTCTTCATAATGTATTTGACCCAACTATAACCTCACTCCCATTTTGCATAATCTATCAATATTTTATGTAATTCCCTGTGAATATGATCAAAGGGTATAACCCTGAAGGTTCTAATCAGCTCCATAACTCTAATAGTCCATTGATGTAGTAAAGAAGTGTTGAAGGAAGTATAACCTTTCCGCCAATCTATAACAACTTTTGAATCCCCTATCACTTGTAAGTTTAGATTGCTAAAGTGACATAATTAAAATGGCTAACATAAATGACTGATTTGTACTATTGTATTACTTGTTGAGTAGTCATATTTATGTTACTAGACTAAATTAGTCATTAATGTTAGTCATTTTTAGTTGTATTACTTATTAGCTAGTCGTATATTTTAACCCAAGACTAAATTAGTCATTTTGATTTAATCACTTAAGATTGTTTATTTTTTGTAGTATTTTGCTTGGAAAATCTACGGTGACTAACTTTTTCAATTGCCTAGTCACTAATTTCATCATTTTCTACTAGTGTATCCCCACTTCTTAATTTAAATGTTGGCAAACAAACTAGACATTTGATATTATATTAAATCATTTGTTGAAATTATGAGACATCCATCTTCAATTCAGTAAAAATGGATAATTCCACGCTAGCCCTAGTGCATTGATCAAGCCTTTGAAACTCTCCAAAGCTTCCGCAATTCCAATCTCAGTGTCATTGATTATCTCCTGTTAGTCTATAAGCACAATGAATATTCATCAAAGATGTGTTGCTTCAGAGACTCCTATGTTCCTGAAGATGCTTCTAGGTTCAAACTAACTTCCAAACAGTGAATTAAGTTTTTTAGTCTCAAACAATTGAATCATGTTAATTGATTTCTGCTACAGACTTCAAATTTTGGACTAGAATTGATAAGATGTGATAGTATTTAAATTTTAATTCAAAATATCAATTGTACATTTGAATATTCTTCATCAAATCATACATTCAAAAGTTCCAACAATCAATGACCATAGATCAATGTGCTTTACAAGGAGTAAAATAGTGCTTTGATAAGATTTGTATCAAGAAAAATTATTTTGGACTATTTAGAAGTACCTTGGATTTTGGTTTTGGTATTATATATCTTATCAACTGTTGAAAGTGTTGTTTCATCCCTCTGTGGGGGGATTATTAACCCACAATGGTTAGAACTCCACCACTAAAAGCATGATCACGGGTGTCCCCATGATTGGGTGGCCCTACTGGTCAGAACAATTTCTCAACTACAGGTTTTCAAGGGATATATGGAAAGTAGTCATGGAATTAGAGGGTAAAGTTGATGAAAATGGTTTGGTAAAGTCTGTTGAGATATAGAAAGTGGTGAGAAGGCTCATGCAAGGATATGAAGGGAGGGAATTAATGAAGAATTCTGCCAAAATCGAGGAAGTTGCAATCAAGGAAGTTATGCCTGGTGGTTCCTCACAAGCTAATACTGACACATTTGTTGAGCACATCAGGAATCTTTCCCGCCAGCAAAATAGCATGATTTCTGTTGGGTCAAACCAGCCAAGATTTTTTGTTGCAATAAGTTTGTTGCATCCTTTGGAACAATTTGTTTACATTGCATATTGAACCTGTAATATGTATAGATAAATTATTTGTCTAGGACTTCTCTCCTCAGATTGACAATATTTATTTTCCATTTAAATGAAAATTTCTATGATTTTAAGGACGTTAACACTAATTGCGTTTCTCAATGCGGAGAAAAGATGGAAGAAGATAAAAAATAAAGTAATCAGTTGAAGTTTCTTGAATGATTTTCAGAGAGAACAAAACCTGCAACTGCATAGCAGTGGGCATAATCTCTTGTGGAAGCTCGAGCAAAGAACCCCCAACAAAATCGGGAAGAGGGTTCGCGCATTACAGGGGATCACCATGATTCAGAGAATGGGTATCAGATTTTCCTTTTCAACATTATCTAATGAATGAATAATGCCCTAACCCATGGTCTAGCGACATTATCTAAGGAATGAATAGTGCCCTAAGCCATGGCCTGACAACATTATCTAAGGAATGAATAGTGCCCTAAGCCATGGCCTAGTAGAGCAGGCATCAACCATCGTCCCCATCGCATCAGCCATCATCCCCATCTCTGCGTGGTGTCTTCTTCCCATCGTCCCCATGGTTGGGCTCTGTCTTCTTCCCCAGTTTTGCATTGTTTGTCTAGCAGCAGAAGCGTTCCACACAATAGATAGTGTCGGGCAAGGTTACCTATTGTAACTAATTTAATACTAGTTGAATAAATTGGATGGTTGAAACTATTTTAATCGTCTAACACTAGAAATCAAAGGAGCACAAATGTACATGTAATGTGAGAGGGGAGTTGTTTTCAGAGGGGAACGCCTTATGGTGTAAAAATGATAATAGATTAGATTTAAACTTTTGACATATAATATATTTCATTATTTCTTAATGAACAACTCATAAAATATTAGTTTATCCATATACTTATCACGACATAGTCACTAAAATTCATGTTTTTTCACATTTCTCCTAGCTAATATTACATCATGTTCACAATGATAAAGACATGTCTAGTTTAAATAATTTAGTTATAAATACATAAAAAATAGATATTTATTTCACATCTTTTAAATATGAGACAAAATCGCATCACCAAGTCTATTTGAAATTCAATCAAATGCCTCTTAATCACCATAAAAAAATTGCTGAGCTTGATATGATCCTATTGTAAAAGGGTTGCGACCTTGAATCCTTATTATCATAGATAATGTACACAATTGGAAATGACTAGTTTTAAGTACTGCAAAAAATGTTCCACTGCAAAAAAATGTGTAAATTTTTTTATGAATTTTACCAATTATATTATAGAATGTCAACAAGACGAATAAAAAAAATTTAATTAGCGAAATAATGACAAAAAAACATACAAAAATAATATAAATGATGAAATAACACAAGCACATATCACTCTCCATTGTCATCACCCTAATTATCGTCCTCGCTTGGCATGATAACACTGTTATTCTCAAAAATATGTTTTGATCTAGGGTCATATCTTAATATGAACCACCAATCCCTATCCACCACATTTGGGTAAAAAAACACCAAGTTGCAGTGTTTTGGGAAAACATAAGGCTCCCTAGCTTCATGCCATATCTTTCTAGAGTTGATAGATATCAAACCACTATTGCGATCTTCCTTTACATTATTCCGATCAAAGGTGCCCCACCACTTGCACCTAAAAATAACACATTGGAATGAAGAGAAGTCCACTTGAATACTCTGTTGTACCTTTACAATGTAGTCTAATGGCCCCTACACAAGGTTTTGATTGGGGTGGCTAGCATGACTAGATTGGTTGAACTCAACTTTTGATCCACAGTCTTGTGTCATGCATCCATCATCAACATCCTCCATGCAAAAAAGATGTCCATATGCCCACATAGATGGGAACAAATGCACCTATAAAAAGTGAAAAAATCACAGTGTCATGTGTTTAATAACCCAAACATAATTAAAAATAAAATATATAAATATATGTTATAATTCAAGGGTGCAATATGAAGTTAAAATTGTACAGAAAGATAATATAATTACCAAGTTGTTGCAACCAATCCCTATGTTTAGCGCATACTCTTCAACACACGGATAATGACTAGATTTACTGTATTTCTCTCTGACTTGATTAGAAACCCAATTATTAGGGCATGTCATTAGCATATTTTCTTTTAAATGATCAGGATAAGGCATGCTTCTACCATTCAACCATTTGAATTATTTTCTGTCACTGTCTCATTTCCTCCTCGTCTCTTTGTACAATGTGACCCATGGTTGTGTCACTGTAATAATATAAAGAATGAATTTGTTGATGGCTTCAATTTATGAATTCACTGATGATCAAGTCAAATCAAACCAACATATATATATTTAGTACGTATCAAAATATGCATTAATATGAAGTTTAGTGTGAATAGTTACTGTGTAGTAATTTCACAAATGATCATCCTACACTTACTCTTTATCATGTGCCCCTTTCCATTCATTTAGAGAATCTCCCCTTCTCTTTCATCTTCATCCCTTTTATTGTCCCAAATCAATGCACCTAGTGTTTGTTGATCTGCTTCATATACTCATTGGCATAATAGGAAGACTCATATGACATATACCCCTCTTCCATAGACCCCTCGGGTTTTCCCTTTATCGAACAAAACCTTTCAATTTCTTCATGTACCTCTCTAATAAGAACATCTAATGACAAGAAACGATCCCAGCTAATTCAACCTCATCTACTAGGTGAATTAGAAGGTGAACCTATAATTCCATGAAACTCATCAGCGATTCCTTCTCAAACATACAAACAATCTCAGCTATCTCTTGACGCCAGCATGGAATGCTAGCCATATGAATCTTCTTTGACGTGATACAACATACAAATGCAGATAATTTAGATATGACACATCATAGCTCTTGGGAGAAGTCATGGTTCACACACCCACGCACGAGTAGAGGATAATGATACTACACAATAAATAGTACATTATACAAAAATTAGTTAAAAAATATCCCATTACATAAAAATAAAAAATAAATAAAAAAATCATGTTTTTGACATAAGTACTCTTAGAAGGTTCAAATGGTCATGCGATTTCAACCCCGACAAAATATCTTCCATAGTGAAGCAATGTCATAGTGAAGACCCATATAAAGAAGGCACCCTCACACTCATTATATATTCCTTTGCCAAAGAAAGATCATCTTTCTTTAAAATCCATGGGGCATCACCTTCTTTGAAAGACCAAGAGGAACCAACCTATTCTTTAGTTTTTTTCAATGGCTAATGTTTCTTTTTCATTTTTGAAGAAATAAGGTCTCTCCTAACAACCAATGTGTCACTTTATTTCGATGATATGTGCCTCCATAAAGAAGATTAAACTTTCTTAAATATATTCATGGGATGTAGAAAGTGGACAATATTAAGATGCTTCCAATATGGGAACTCATTAAAGACAAATTTCCCGTTCATCCCAATGGAGAGTTTCTCAACATAGGTGTCGAACAATTCTAGATCATCGAACATAGGCTTCCCATTTGAATCGAACATTTCTACACACTCCTCATTCTCTTTGTCATATGCTCTAAGCCATTCAACACATGTCATTATTGGAGGCCTTTGGGTTCTTTGTGGTTTACCATTGAAAACATATATTTCTCTTTTGTAAGGGTGTTCTTTGTAACACCCTCCTTCCACATTTACCCAAGTTCGCCGGTCCAACGAGGTAAATATGTGACGAAGAGTTACTATGATATGAATCAACCTCCTAGGTATAGTTAAGGAAGTGGAATCATCTAATCAAAACTTTACTGGCCTCCCTTGGGAATTACAGGACTCCCAGAGGCTAAAAAATCAATCCAGGTTCCTAAACCCAGAGCTATACTACTTTTTCACTAACCTGGACTCCCAAACCCAGGAATAACACTCACTAAATTAAATTGTAACCTTCTAGTCACATGAATGCCCCTTCCTCCTTGCAACTATAGTATAATTCACTGAGTTATGTGTATGCAACCCCAAGATTTGAGCCACTTTTTCAGGGCTAGGATCCAATCCTTTGCTTAGAACTTGATAGAACTTTCTAGATTGATAAAATACATCAAGAAAAAGATAGATACATAAAACTTAGCCAAGCACTTGACCTAACCAGACCCAACCATGACAGTCATTTCGTCAAACACATTGAGAACATGTAATCTAACGGTTATAAATGCAAATATGAACACAGGGGTCTCATACTTATCTGAGAAACATCATGGAGGTCTAATGTCTTCTCTCAATAACTAAATTATCATCTATTAGGTCATGCATTCATTAACCATTCATTTACTACTAAAAACATGATGAGATCCATAACTAAAGTTAGTCATAAAACCATGCTTATAACCAACAAATAACCATAATAACAACAATGATAGAATAACCATCAAAGCCACATAATAACAAGTATAAATTCTCATGAAATACAAGGAGGAAAAGAGCTCTTATTAGCATATGCAAAAGAAAACCAAGTTAGGGATTTCCACTTACCACCCAACCATAGATTGGGCTGAACCAAACCTTTCTTTCATCCAGTCACTCCCATGCCATATTTCAAGCATGGATGTGGGACTCAGAACAAAACAACCAAGGCTTCCTCAGGATTTACCACATATCTTGCCATTGCTGGTCAAGGGATTTCTAGGTGTGAAACCCTCATATATACAATCAAGCTTTATCGCAATCCCACCATTACCGGTCAAGGGATTCCTAGGCCTAAACAAAGAAACATGCACTACCAGGCTTTACCACAATCCCACCATTACCAATCAAGGGATTAATAGGAATAAACAAGCTTGGATTCCTCTGGATTTCTTCACCAATACCTTGAGGAATTTTCCTGTCTCCACCCTCAGGCTTTACTGTGTATCCTGCCATTACCAGTCAAGGGATTCTTAGTCCCTTGGGAATTTTCCTGAGACCACCTCACCCAGTTCCAAAACCATCTCGAAATCCAAGCTCAACCAAAGAGAGAACCCCATCACACCATGGCTACCCAGAAATGGCAATACAAAGTTGAAACCACTATCAAACCTAGTAAAACCCATGTCAATGACAACAAGAGAACCAAATACATACATGCATGTACCATGCATGCCAAAACTAGCAAGGAAATCATACATGCAACTCGATACCTACAAGTAATATCGTTGTAGCTGCTTGATCCAACTCTTCCTTGCTTCATCCTTGCTTTCCTTTGCTTTCTTGTCCTTCCTTTTCCTTCCTTTATCCAATGCTGGAGTGCTCCAAGAATTTTCTATGTGTGAAAGAGTATGAGAGAATAAAGAGAATAGAGAGAGAGCTCCAAAACTAAACTGACAAAAATTTTAAACTAACAAAAGTTGTGTACTATTCCTTGGAAGAATTTTTATCAATGAGGCCTCTATTTTCTTCAATTTCCTCCTCACATGCAACCTATGACCTTTCACCTTCCTTTTCTCCTATTTTCCATTATTTTCATAAATAAAACACTAATTAATGCCTCTTTGCCTTTTAAAATCCTTTTCCATTTCCTTTGCCAATTTCCTTATGCATAATAAACCAAATGAACATCCACTCGGATGTATTGCCCAACATTAAGCTTGGAATACGTGTCCCATGACCTTGGTCTTATTTTTCCTTTACTAACATTATTACATGAACTTTCAACCCAGGGTTGTTACATACTCCTCCCCTTAAGGGGAATATTGTCCTCTGTGTTTTATGACACCTACTACCACCAAGACCACTGAAAACCAAAACATACTTCCCATGGAGCTTTATAACTTAGCTCGATGAAGTATTTCCAATATCAAGCTATTGAAAAGAAAATCAACATGACAAACATAACAAAATGACACCCATACCACTTATTGGAGATTTATAACACAAACCATTGCGGTATTTACAATAACAACCATGCATGAATATGTACATATACCAAAACCTCATTTACCTTCAGTAGAAAATAATGAAGGATACATAGCCCATGTATGATCAATCATATCCGATGTAGCTTCATCAAGCCCAAATTGCTTTCAATGCACTTTAACTTGCTCGATTGCTTGGTTTCAGATCATGAGCTATTTCCATTGTAGAATGCACTGAGGTTTTGGCTAGAATTCTTCTTCTGGTTCCACTTGCAATACAAGCCAATCAATAACATGATTAAAATCTTTCACATATCCTTTAAGCAATGAAACATGGAAAACATCATGGAAATTCACTTTTGGAGGTAGTGCAAGTCTGTAGGCCACTGGTGGAATCCTCTCAAGGATCTCAAAAGGCCCACAATACTAAGGTGCCAACTTCACACATGACCCATTCCTCAAGGAGCTCATCTTGGGCTTGATGCACAAGTATACATGCTCCCCAACCTGAAACTCCTTAAATTCCCTATGTTGATTTGCATAACTTTTCTATCTATCTTGTGCTCCATTTAGATTCTTCTTGATAACTTGCATTTCCTATTCCATATTTTACAACATGTCCAGTCCAATCAACACATTGTTCACTGGATCACTCCAGTTGATGGGCGTATTACAACTCTATCCATAAGTACCTCAAATAGACTCATCCTTAGTGATTCCTGATACCCATTGTTGTAAGCAAACTCTACCAGTGGAATATACTCTTCCCACTTTCACTATTGATGCATAACATAGATTCTCAACATGTCCTCCAAAATGATATTGACCCTTTCTGTCTACCCATCTATCCATGGATGATAAGCTGCATTGAAGGCCAATTCTACACCCAAACTTGCAAATAACTCCTTCCAAAACCTGGAAATGAACTTGGCATCCTTGTTTGAAACAACATTCTTTGAAACACCATGTAACCTCACCATCTCCCTAATGAAGACTTGTGCTACATCACTGGAATGAAGTGTGCTACCTCAATAAACCTGTCAACCACAACGATAGTAGAATCATGTTTCTTAGATGTCCTCGAAAAACCTGTAATGAAATCCATGGAAATGACCTCCAATTTCCACTCTGGAATCAGAATCTGTTGTATTAGTTCACCTAGATGCTTACACTCTACTTTTACATGTTGACAATCCAAACATCTAGCCACAAACTCTGGCACTTCCTTCTTCATATTCAACCAATAATAAAACTTCTTCATTGTTGTTAATGTCTTTTGATATTCCAAATGACCTGAATATGGCTTAACATGAAATTCCCTCAAGATAAGCTTCTTGAGGTCACTGTTATCCGACACATAGATCATGTCCCTAAATCTGATCAAACCATTCGCATTGAGATGATAGTCCACTTCCATATCACCTGTACCCTATTGTTGTAACTTGTGCCTACGCTCCCTATACCTGTCAACTTATTGTCTTGCATATAAGATCTAATCCTGTAAATTCATGCCATATGAACTCATAGTTGTTATGTGATTTACATGTACTCTTCTACTAAGAGCATCTGCAACCCTGTTCTCTTTTCCTTAATGTACTTGATCTCAAAGTCAAACTCACTAATCATGGCCAACCATTTATCTTTCTTGGAATTTAGATTCGTTTGGTCAAATAAGTATCTTAGCCCACTATGATCACTCATTAAAATGAATCTCCTACCAAGAATATAGTGCCTCCACATATTCAATTATATTGGCCAATAAATGAAGCTTGGGTGTGTATTTTAACGAAGCACAATGATTCTGGCCAACTTCATTTCAATTCCAAATTGAATTATTCAACTTGGAGAGCATTTTTTCACTCATAATTAACATTAATACAATTAAATTTTTCTAATTTAGTGATCTAAGGGTTGAACTTAATGTAAATGAAAGTGTTGTAACAATCACAATTCACGATGTCACCCCAAAAGTGACACCAGTTTGTGAAAAACATAAACTTACTGGAAGAAAATTAGAGTGTGAAATTAATCATTAAATAGTATACAATTTGAATTAATCATATTGGCCAAGAAATGAAGCATGTGCGTGCATTTTAGTGAAGCAAAGAAATTTTTGTCTACACAAATATGCACGCCTAACCTTCATTTCAAATCCAAATTGAATGAGTCAACTTGGAGAGTATTCTCTTACTCATATGTAACATTAATATAATTAAATATTTTTAATTTTTCACATACATATTTATATTGTTCAATAATATTCCAAATTTCATGGATTTCATAGAGTATACTTTATCCTTACAACATAAATATTAATTGAGATTAGCATTTTTTCCCCATGTAACACACTTTACCACTAGTGTGTATATCAATTTTGTTTCATTCCTAATTTATAACTTACTTTATCCAATCATATTAGTGCTAATTAAATTACTCTATAGTGAATGTAGTGGATTATTGAAATTATGGTTATTCTACTGAATGTATTCTATTAATCTTTGATTTTAGAATAATGCTATATTCTTGTAACATTTCTATGTCAATTTTTTTATGGAAAAAAATAACTTGATGGTGCTAGACTAGGTGTCAATTATGCCAAATTTTGCACCTCAATTGAATCACATTATGATACCTAAATCGACACTAAATTAAGCAATCTGTGAGTATAAATTTAAAAATTCTCGCGGGACAAAATTTCGAAATTAAATACCCACCAACTATTGAACTAAAAAAAAGTAGACTCTTTCTTTCTCACCTGAGATTTTTTTTTTACTGTTGATAGGCCATTGGGTGAGATGTTGACTCAATAACAAAGTGACTTGACTCATGCTAATTGTGTGTCTTTAAATCCAAGAAAATATAAACTATAAGAGGATGACTCAAAGAAGTGCCATGTTCAAGGGAGAGTGATAACTTCCATGATAAACAAATAACAATACAATTTTCTCCCTTTCCCCTTTTTGTATAGATTATTCCCTTGTTTAATAAGCATGAAAGAGAAGATAAGTGAGCTTAATAGTTTCATTTTCATTTAGTTTTAACGAGATTGAAAATGTTTAAAAGAATACTTAGATTGGTGTCTTTTTTTTAGTATTATAACAAGGTCAAAAAGGAGATGAAAATGCCCTCATATCTTTCTCATCGTTTAGCAAGCATGAGAATAGAGAAGATTTTACTCACTAAATATATTCTTAACTAATGAGTAGGAAAGTATGAAAATAAATCAAAATCTTCAAGTAGTTTAATGAGAGTGAAAATATTGTGAAAGAAGCTCGATATTTTCATTTTTTAATGAGCATGAAAAGAGGACCAGAAGAAAGATCGTTCTAGAGAGACAAGTAGTATAATAGTATGCATCTAGTTCCAAGGCTGGAAAAAGTAACCTAAGCAGAGCAAGAGGTAGTGGAAATGTGTCTAGACATGGAAATATAATTATCATAACAATTTATCAGAAAAGGTGACATGGGTTGCAAGATGGAGGCAAGAATGATGTGAAGGAAATAGGTCAAGCATGGTTACACGGTTGACAAACATGATGAAGGAAACTTAGTATTATGTCATCATCTAGTAATACACTGAAGACCATAAGCGTATGTGACAAAAAAGAAATGATAAATGAGTGGGGAACCCCTATAAGGGTGATATATGTCCATAAATAAGTGATAAAGAAAGGCATGAGGCTTAATTTTGATGTTATAGGGGCTCTAAAGAGGATCCATGTACCTACAAATGAACACAACATGGGCACAAAAATAGAAACAAGTGTTATTCTAGGGTACCCATGAAGGGATGACTCTACCATGTAAGTTACAACCCAAAAATGCATCATTAATGTTGCAACCTAATGGGGTGGGACCTAAGGCACAATGAAATGGTGCAACAATGGTCGATTATGTAGTGGAAAGATTGATATGGATCCTAACCCTATATGCCAATTTCGAAAGTATACCTCAAGTCGCCATGAAGTGTTCTATAAACTCCATGTTGCTATCTAATAGATATACTAGTACATATGGGCAGAAAATCCAATGTTGTACTCTGACAATTCGACCATACTATCAGGTTTTACTTGCATTTTTTGTATTTATTTTTAAAAAATCTCTGATGTTTTTTAAATATCTGATGAAAAATTGAAGGTTCATCAGATATCTAAAGAAAAATCAATTTTTGTTGGATATATGGTGATCATTACATTAGTTGGATATCCAAAAATAATTGGATGTTCATCAGATATCTGACGAACCTTCAATTTATCATTAGATATTCAACCAACATTCAAGTTTCATCAGAATCCCATTTAGTTTGGCAATCATCCCATCCCAAGTCTTAACTCTATCTTTCCTTCTTCTTTGTTTTTACAACTACATTATCACACCAAAGGGATTCATGCTATTTCAACTTTGTGAATATATGCTTCACTCTCTTGACGTCCTCAATTTCAAAAACCTGAGGGATTTCTCCATGTTCTCAATCTAATAAATAAACTCTTATCTCCCATGGGGCCTACACATTTCACTCTTCATTACTCACGTGATGGATATCTACTGCAACCCCTCTTTTCTTAGCTTCCTCCATGGAATCCATTCTAGCTAACATGGACCTCAAGATATGGGTGATTTTATTTGTAGGTCCTCTATGTTTCCCTCTACCTTATGCTTGTATTCATAATTCCGTTATGTGTGCCATACTATTTCTCTCTTTTGCAATTCTCCCTATTATAGCTCCACCAAACAAATTCCCTTTGATGGCATTGTTCTTCAATTCATTTGTAGGCCTTAAGCCTACTTTGATGCCAAACTAATACAGACTAGATTAGTGTTTACCTAGGCAATAACAATCATGGTTACAAATCCACTTCAAAAATAACACATGATAAACAAATGAAAGCACACACAAAGTTTCACATCTTAAAAAAAAGATGAAAGATGGTTTCGCTCTTAGAAAGGCATAGGAAACATCTCAAGGGCCCTTTAATTATTCTTTTGTCTAAGATAACTTCTTACACTTGCTAATTCCTTATAATTTACACTCTCAATGACATGAAAAGAAATCATATTTCACAACATTTTAAAATTTCACAAATTAATTTTTAATCAACAAATTACAACCTTTAATAATAACAAAAGAAAAATATAGAAAAATGTTCTCCAAATTTTGTAATAAAAGCAAGAGGGTATTTTTTAAGGATTTAATCTTTTTGATATATATAGTATTGTAGGCAACTATTAAGGTATGAAAATTCATATGTATAGAATGTAGGCGAATATTCAATAAAAAAACATGTAATATACTATTAAAATTGGTAATTTTTTAGTGATTGTCATCCATTTAATCATATATATATGTAAAAATGGGCGAATCGTTAACCAAATTGGCAAATATGTTTTTCAAAAAATGTCCCAAAAATAACCCATTTGCGAAATTTCACCCCTAAAATTTTCCCTAAAAAGGAGAATCATAGAAAGTGTAATTAAAAACTCCATATTTATCTCTCTTTTAATACCAATAAACTAACCTTGATCAAAAATAAATTCTTTATGGTCACAAACACTCTTCATAGAAATAATTTTCCTCAACAAATTTAAATTTCTCTCAATAATCTCAGTCCACGCTTGAAGAATAATTAGCCAATAACTTTACATCAATGAAATCGTTTGATCTAAGTATCTAAACCCTTAAGGGCTTCACTAAAAAGGACATGAAGAAATACAACCAACAACCAAATTGCCTATCTAAGAAAAACTGGATGTTCTGTGCCAAAAATCAATTGACTTTCCACTATTTTTCTTCTCAAAAATAGCTAAATCTACCCAACAATTCTGTCACTCAACAAAAAGATCGAGAGGTGTCCATTTTATCCTATCTAATTTGGCAGTTGTCTCAAGAAATTTGGCAGAGTTTTCAACTATGGGCATTCCATTCAAACATAGTTGGCAGAGACCTTGGCCAAAATATTGTTTGAAGTCAGGGTTTAGCTTCGGAAGCTTTGATGCTCGAGGCATATTGGTGGTGAATTTGTAGTAATAGGATGCAGATTCTACTAGGTTCTATGTATCTAGGGTTGAGTGTGACAGGCAACATGGCCTTAGTGTTTCCAAAATTCTTACAGCTATAGGACATCCCTCTACTATCATTAAGTTGAATCCTACAAGGTGCATATCATTGAGCTCTTCTCCTAGTGGCTTTAGCTTCCATAGATAACAAAAATGGTATGACATCCATGTTTACTTTTTTTTCCTTTTCTTTTGTTTGAATGAACTTGATCATTTCTCTACCCAACATGGTGGGTTTTAACCCTAGAATCGACCTTTCTAATTTGTTTTTCCCTTTAACACTGGCTAAAGAATTTTTTAGTTTGCAGTGGTGTCCATGATTATCAGTGGTTGGTGAGCTAAGATTATTTACATTGTGATTTGGGTTGCAAACATTTGGTTATTTAAGATGCCCTATCATAAAATCAATATCTAAAATGTTTTAAAAAATTTAAAGACTCAGGGTTCAAGCTTGTTAGATACAAACTACCTGGACACCTTTGTGGAACCCTAGAATTTGCGACATCGATGGAAGTTTTTCAAATCAAATATCATTTGATTGATTTGATATCATTACCATATGGTGCATTAGTCCCTTTATGACAATTGATTACCAGGTGCAAGATCCATGATTTCTCTTTTGCCTCATTTTTCTTCTTTCCCCATCATGCCTTAATAGTTACATTGCAAGCTTGACATGATTTTGGTATTAGTTTTGTATCTTTACTAATTTTGTTTCTATTGACTAAATAATCATTTCTTTCTCTTTTTTTAAGATAAACATGAGTCGCTTTTGTACTCCCACCTTTCATTTTTACATTGGTTGAACTTTTGAGGCCCATTGGCTAACTTGGCGG
Organism: Pinus taeda; assembly: GCA_000404065.3. NCBI lineage: Eukaryota > Viridiplantae > Streptophyta > Pinopsida > Pinales > Pinaceae > Pinus > Pinus taeda. Next base: position 26,088 of record APFE031615242.1, read on the forward strand.
TCACTTGTTTGACATTAATAAAATTATCTTATCTTATCCTATCTAGCATGCTACACAATTTACCCCAAACTATTGGTAGAGCTCTCTATGTAATTCATTGACTTTGCTTATAAGGTATAACATATATTTTTTGACTTAATTTAAGCATGTCATACTTTAGTAGCCACATTACCTCACTCCAAGTTTTTGTAAACCAAATTATACATGCTAATCAGAGTCTAGATCATGAATAGAATCTGCATTTTGGTTTTCTTTTATTTTTTTATAAAATTATTTGTTTAACTATTAATACAAGCATGAAATTCCTGGTTGGTAGTTTATACAAAAAAGGCCTCAAAATGCAATAGGTACAAGCAGTAGCTAGGATCAAAATTAGGTTGCCTACACATAAAAAATTCCCTCTAGAATTTCATCAGTTCGTTGGGCATATGATAGTATCATAAAAAATCCAATATGACCTGTATTCTAAAAGAACACAAGTCCAATATCATTAGGAAATAGACAAGATGCTAGCCAAAGTTGGTAGGTGGATCATCATGTTCCTTTGAGGTTGGACCCCAACCATTTGCAGTGGCTTTAGGATCAATCTCCATGAGTTGTTATCTATCATTGCTAGGGTCTAATGGATTTTCAACACCATAGGTTGTGAGAGCAAGTGTGGGGACATTTTGGCATTCTTGAGGGAAGTCCCAAATTTTCATATTAGCATTCTACTTGTAAATAGTTTGGAAAAACTAACAATTGGTTAAAATACAATATTTAGCAAACCAATATGAAATAATTTAATAATTCGTGGAATGTATTGAAACAATTATATAGACGTTAATGTTAAGAATTAAGAATGTGTAAAATTGCCATAAGAATTGTTGAATCATGTCTATCTACTAAAAGGAATCCCTAGAAACCATCTCTTTAGTGAGTTGATTATGAAGATTTATTGGTTTAAATCAAAGTTTCTAGTATCAGATGAGATGTGATGATTACTTGAGTGTGATTCTGCAAATTTTCTGAATTTATTCATATGCAAGATTTGTTGCTTTTGCAGAGCACACTATATTTATCTTCATAAAGTGGATGAAGTTATATTAGGGCATTTTTTCTTGTCTAATGAACAAGAAGTGGCAATGGATTGCAACTTGGAGTTTTTGGAACCATAGTAAGTCCACTATCCAAATAGGCTTATCACACCGTCATGAGTAGGGGCTTACACATTTCTTAATGAGCCTCTTCTGATTGCAAACGTTCAAATGCATTCAATGATAGGACCGAACTTAGTTCTCTTTTTTATTATTATGTATATATGTATGTATCTATAATATTCCATCTTGTACCTCATTATTTAAATATTAAAGCTAGTATCTATTATGCAAATATTTGGGTGTGATGTGAATTTTAAATATAGATGTGCATGTTAAATTTTCTACATCTCATTGTCCCATGAACTTCATCATAAAATTTGAAATTATTGATCTAAGGCACTAGGACTAATTCAGGGAAAGGCCCATTTAGCCACAAGGGTCAAAGCTTATATGTTAGTTTGTAAAGTCTTCATGCTTGGTTTGGCTAAAGCTTGGCAAATGGAAAATACAAAAGTTGCACATAATTTCTAGAAAAAAATATAATTGTATTGAAATTTGATATGAAGGTTTACATTGTACATAATGCAAAAATGACCATGGAATGAAGCAAAATGAAAAAACTAATAAATCATAGGATACAACAAAGCTTTGAAAATATTTTAAAAGATGTTACTACAGCTAAGAAAAATTGAGCTTTGAATATAAGTTATGGTCTTGTGCCCTAACTAACTTTCTAGTGAAAATCTCAAAATAAAATATGAAATTTGAAGTTGTGTTGTATATGGAAGTTTTCCTAATCTTGAAGAAATGAGTTATGGACTCCAATATTATGAAAATTTATGCCCTAGCTGCTAGCTAGTGAAAATCACACTGAAAAATGGTGCAAATTTGTGCCCTAGTAGCTAGCTAGTGAATTTCAGTCTGAAAATTAGTGCAAATTCAAGTTGATCTTTAAAACAGTTTATCCATATTTTGAGGAAATTTCATCAAATAAGACCCCATGATGAATAATACTTAGCCTGAAGGTAATTAGTTGTTTGAAGTGGAGGATGGAACATCCACTTGAAGCCCTTACATCCAAAACATGAGAAGGAGGACTTGGGGTTTGGTTTGCACTATTTATTGAAAGAACATGTCATTTGATAGATTCTTGAAGTCCTACTATTGTACCTTGGAGCTCTTTTACTATGCTTTATTTTTGTTTTGAAGGATCAATGAAGTCTTGGTTCACATTAGGTTTGATGAGAAGATGTCAATATCGAGGGAGGAACAAAATTAGATGGAATGAAATTGCGTGTCTAAGGTTTGAGGTACTGGGACAAGAAGGGTAATTAGGGCTCTTCCTTTTGCTTGTTTTTATGCATGTTATTGTTATTATTTGTGATTTTTTTGTCCTGCATTTATTTTTGAATTATCGATGCTTAGGGCTCAATTGCAACTCCATGCTTTTTATGCACCCACATTCTGATTATAGCTCGGGAGGTCTGCGACACATGACTTATCATGAATTTTTGGTTATCATGGTTTTTCCACCTATCATTTTGGTCTATCTGCTAATGATATTATTAAGTACTCACATACTCATATTGGCTTGTGATTTTGACACTGGGCACATATGAGTTTCTATTATCACAATGTACATGCTCATGATTATGATTGCCGTGGATATGATGACTGGTGCACTATAAATCACCCCCCATCAAAAGGATCAAATAAGCTTTCTTGAGAAATGGGAGAGGAGTGGATGGTAAATCCCATTGCTTGGCCTTCACCTGTGTTGAAGGGAAAATCCTACATAGCTAGGCATCAGTTGATTGGTGGATTTTGATTACTTGTTTTCATAGAACCCATTGAGTTAGATTTGGGGCTTGTACTACAAACTTAGACTTGGGAATGGTCCACTGAGGAAAACTAAGGTGATCCCTTTATAATCAAGTTTAGGCTTATATCTATCTATCATATAATATTATAATATATATATATATATATAATTTTAAAAGATTAAAAATTCTATGGAGGCTTTATTTTGTGGCAATAATTTAACAACAACTATAGAGATCATAATCACAGTTATGAATTAGATTATCTTTTCTTGGAATGAGTTTCTTGTATTGCTTTGTCCTCATTTCTATCAGCTAAAAAGGACCCCTATATAATAGTGGGATTTAGATTAGGTCCCAACTTCTCAAACATGTTACAATTTAGCATTGAATCTAGATGCCCTGGGAAGGAACCGAAGACAAAATCTAGACACAAAAAGATTATGTAATCATTATATAGTATCTTATAGTACTTTATAGTCTATTTATTCATCTGGATTGGTTTTGGGAATGTTGTCAAATGGAAAGAAACGTGTTCCATAATATATAAGCATGGAATTTTGGTAAAAAACTAACATGACCAACCCAATTGCTATTGAGTTGTCTTTACATCTATCCATAGTCAATTTTCATCTAATCAATAATTGGGGATCACTTGGAGACTTGGATATATTTATTCCTATCCCTCCTAGTTTTGCAACGCTGGTGAATCATATATGAATCTCCATAATTTCTAATATATAGAGAGATTTATCCTCTTCTCAATACCAATTATATTATCAACTATTACCCAACCTTAGTAGGAGATTACCATGGACCCCTATGGAAACATAAAAAATTCAAGAGAGAAATTCATTCTAGAAATTGAAAATGAAAATTCCATCAACTGCTATTGTATGCATACCCTTTGCAGGTCAACCATAATTGTTGAGAGAATCCCCTTCCTTTTATTGTGTTTTTTTTCAAATCAATTCCTTTTTTTTGCAGCCTTGTGTCGATGATCAATGATATGTTGTAATTTCATCTCATAAATCCATTGTGTTTATTTGTAAAAATTAAAACATGTATATGCATTTTTATGTGTAAATAATAAATTATATATTATGTATATGTTGTTACATATATGTGTATAAACATCTTACAAACGTGTGTATTTTTTAATTTTTCTGGAGAAATAATGCCCCCCCAAACTTGCTAGACTTAATAAAAGATTTGGGTAGTCAATATGTTGCTAATGCCATTTCATAGATTTCCCCCTCTTCCCTAAATTTGCAGATTGAGGGTGGTATTAACCACCAACTACAATAGTGGATGGAAACGTGGAGGAATTGGTGTGTTTGAATCATGAGACATCCTAGGCTTTATGCCTTAATGGAGAGGGTTGAACTAACCAGCTTTTCCTTTGGGGCTACATATGTCTATATATTCACACGCACACACACATAATATATATATGCAGGATTTGAACCTTGAAGCTCATGGTTTACATACTTCATAACATGGTTATCACCAATTGATTTGTGCATCGTGGATTGCATGAATACTTTTTAAGTAAAAGAAGAAAAAATATATTCAATCAAGAAACCCATACATGTAAAAGGTAGGGTGCATTATCCATAAGTACAAGAATTTACACATTATTACCCATAAATGAACTATCTTATATATGGAGATAGGCTAACATTCCAAAACTTAAAAATTGGCTACAACGTCAGCTTTTCACATTATTCAAATAAAATCTGCAAAACTTGTATTTGATGTTGCATCAAGGTATTGGCTTTTGGCTGATTTTAATTTATTGACAAGCATCGAGTAATCCATATTTTGGACCTATCATATGTTGTTGATCTACACTCAGCATGGAATTTGATGTAAATTTCATGTGAGAACTCATTTGCAGATCACCCAAACATGGTAACTGCCTAGTTGTCAATTATCATAATCATATAAAAACAACCATTTACTAAATTTATAGTTGAAACAATATCCCACATAAGTACTACAATGAATTTACTTTTAAGTTGTTGAGACACTGTATACAAATGCATACACTGCACTTCTTAGGGGCCTACATTATAGTATGGTTTCAAGGATACATACAAGTTATTATGGACTCCCAATTACCATGACATTTTTACAAAACCATCAAATTCATTTTTATAGGTGAAATTTCAGACTCTTAATGGCCAATACCAGTGATATAATCTGTACTGCTTTAAGTTTTTAACTATTCATGGTTACTTTATCGGGAAGATTTGACAAATGCAAACAAGGGATTCCCATATAACAAGATAATCATACACAATATCATCTTCTGATGCATCTACCTATGGAACCCCAATTGCAGACACTCTTTATTAAGGAGAATATAAGGAATTATTGATTCAATTATTAAACCAAATTATATAGATAGGAATTCAACAAGTTACACTTTGGTATTTAGTTTTAAATATAGTTACTAGTACATTGGTCTATTCAGTACATTATTTCCAAATTGTCCCTAGGTAAAATTTCATAGTTTAGAGTAACAAATATGTCACTGCAAAAACATCACAAAAGAAAGTAGAGTCTATCCAACCTTGGATGGATTAATGATGCCTGACATTTAAATCCTTATAAGAGGACAACAATAAATGATGCAAGATGCAATTAACAAATGACAAAGAATATCTGGTAAATGTATTTATAGAAGCGCCATTCCAAAATCACAACATATGTAATTGACACATCAACCTGAAATTCATTGGTGGATTTAACTTATTATGAGAAATACATTTTGTAATGAGCACAAGTTCATTTCATATGCTAGACTATGTAGGCTAGAATAATGTAGTTATGATTAAATGAATATGTTAGAATTTATATATAGCTAAGCTTGCTATCATGACACAATTGGGAGTACGTCAAGTGGTTTTGTGGAAAGATTGCTACCCTATCCACCTAGGTTCAAATCTCACTTTTTTACATGTCATCAAATTTTAGAGGGGAAAAAGGAAAAAACTACCTTTTCAACTCATATTTTCAACTTATCTCATTATAGTTTTACTCAAATTTCCTACGAGAGCACTCACTAGATGCAGAATTTAATTCCTAATCCAAGGAGTACCCATGTTGCATACTTTTGTTGGACTCTGCCATAAGAAAAATGAAATACATGAAAAATGTGATTGCAATCACATTTTTCATGTATTTCTCATTTTTCGTGTGGCAAGGTGCATCGAAAGTATGGAACATGGGTACTACTTGGATGAGGAATTAAATTATGCATGCAATGAGTGCTTCTGCTTGAAATTTGAGTAGAATCATAGGGAGATATGTTAAAAATACGAGTTGAAAAAATATTTATATTTTATTTTTTACTTTTTAATCCTTTTACTTTTTTACTCCAAAAAATGGTGAATGATCCCCCATGGTTGAAATAATTATCTTGAATCCTATCTTATAAAGTTGATTTTGGTTGTACATTTTTTGTTTGAAGCCCATTTTAGACCTCAAAAATTCTCTAATGTTCATCTTAGTGAGCTTATTGTTGGTGTATTCGTAAGTTGTTTACCTAGCCTTGTGCCCTAACAAATCTAGGGTTTACCATGGGTACCATCTTCAAACTAAGAAGTGTTGGGAGAATCCTCCTAAGTTATGTTACCTTGAAAGGAAAAAAACATGTCTAGGCATGTGCCACATTGCATGTATTTATAAAACACATGATGTTCACTTTCCATTTAAACATTCAACTTTAATCACTTACTTGATTTATTTATCCAAGCTATTCCAAATTTTGCATATCTACACTTATATTTCTTACAAGTAGTATCAAAGATATTATGGCTCAACACCAAACTATTCCACCGAGAAAGCAAGTGGTTCCAGCTTGGATATTTCCAACTTTTAGAAATTTGAAGGTTGAGATTGTTTTTCTCTCAGAATCAAAGAGTGATTGCAGATTTGATTTTTTGGTTTAAAGGTTGATTCTTGGTATTTTGGGATCCCAAATGTTGTGCTAAAAACTCCAACAATTGCAAACTGCAATACATGCACAAAAATGCATCAAAGAGCAGAGAAGTTCAAACAAGCAGTGGAGAGTTGTAGACAACTTGATGAAATCAAACGAAATATAAACTTATTGAAGAATTGTGTATTCCATTCTTTGAAATGATCTGAAGCCATAGCAGGAGACATTTCCAACTACCAAGGTATCTTATTCTACCCTTTTAATCCTCATTCTTCTATGTTTTTGTCAGTATCTTTTTTATAGATCTGTTATTTTCATTATATTTTGTCCCAAAACTTTGGGTTTTTGAGACCATTTGTTCTATTGATTATCGTTTGCATTTCAAGCTTTATGCATGGATAATTGGTAGAGTGATGGTCACTAGTTCAAACTTCAATTCCCATAGTCTCAGTATTAGATAACATGTTGTGATCTTAATTAATATTTTATTTTTTTGAGATATTTTTCATGGTTTCTTTTAGAAAAGGTTGGAGGACTTGAATACTATCTCAACCTAATACAAGACACTTATCTTCACACTAAAAAGGTGAATCCTTGACACTAAACTCTCGGTGTTATTTTTTGTGTCATATTTAGAAACCTTTTCTGCTTTTGTTTAGAAACATTTTATGCCTTTATACCTTTTGTGTGCATATATTGTGCATTTATTGCCACATATTTTAACTTATTTGATAGCAAGCTCATAGAATTTACTCTTCAAGTTGGGGTTATTATTAAGAAACATGAAGTTCATATCTGTCTATATTAAATAGGAAAGGAGATTTATGTTGGTTCTCTGCTCATATTTTGTCTTTAACATTTAGTTCATTCAACAGTAAAAATCATGACCTTGCTAATATAGTGTGGTGTTTGTGTGAAAATATCCAATTTAGATTCCTCACACCAAATGTTTTCACTCTTTAGAACAAGTGGGCACATAACCATTAAGTTGGTTATGAATTACAAAAATGATCAAATTATGTCAATGAGACCCAAAGGTACATCAACCCATAATGGCAATGAGGGAGCAATTAGGCATCTCCTGCAAGGGTAAATTATAAAGGTTAGTTTTGACACCCTGAATTTCTATACCATTTATCTCTTTTTTTAAATTAATATTGTACAAGACAAAATTCCATCGAATAACAAAAATATTTATATCTATTTTGATCCTTGTGTACTAAAGAATATATGTACAAGTAAATCTATTCATCTGCATGAATTGGTAGAAGCCTAGAAGGTGCTTCACTAGTCTGTTGAAGTGACTAAATTTTCAGTCTCAGATGAGAGAATTGTTTTAGGAGTTCTTGAAGAGTCTAAAATCTAAACGATTATAAGAAGAGAGTGAGATTGTTTTTCCTCTAGGAGTACCAGATGTGAGAAGATTATATAAAGAAGGAATTAATGATGGTAATCTCAACAAACTATTTACAATTTTGTCACTTTCACTCCAACAGAATGATAGAAAAATAAAAACACAATTTCCCTTGCATTTAGTTGAAGATGAATCCAATCTTTAAAAATTGCCTATTAGAAGAATTGTAAAGGTTTTGCTAATTGTAATTATTCAACCTAGCTCTCTTACGTGGACATATAGAACACCAACTGCATCGTACATAAGACCAATGTGTCATCCTTTAAAACATTAACCAAGTAAGGTAACTGCTCCAACTTCTATTACCCACGAAACATTTCCATGAAAAATTGAAATTAAACAAGATAGTAACTACATCTTTTTTTAATATAAAATTTCCATCCCAAAGAAGATTTACTAAGGCTAGAATGGCTTGTAGCCTCTCTCCAATTAATTTTTTGTATTCATCAATAGAGGAGGGGCTAAAGAGCATTACACAAACATTCTCCCTAGCTTGCATACTATTGGTTGTCTACTGGACTTCCCTTTGATAGAGGTTTCTAGGAAAACTGGTGGAAAATTTACTCAAGGTTTTTGGCTAGAGTTGAATAATTGAAGACCTGAAGGTATTCCATTATCATTGTTAGAAATTTTGGTGTTTACAGCTGGGGGACTTTTTCTTTCATTGTTATTTTCTGATATATATAATATATATATATATATATATATATATTATATATATATATATATATAATAATATATATATATATATATATGTATGTATGTATGTATATACATACATATGCACATATTAATATACATATATATACATATATATGTATATTATATATGTGCATATATATGTTATATATGTGCATATGTATGTATATATAGCTGCATATATATATATATATATATATATGGGTTTGTTGTTAATACAATGCCGGTCATAGAACCATGGGTGACTCTTCTTGGAACCTTTTCTAATTAAATTTTGATTCTGCTTGGCATATAGTGAGGACTAGACACTGGAAGAGGCTAAATCCATTAATATTCACCTCACAACACTTGGAAAATGCATCAATGCACTAGTTGAAAATATTTCCCATATTCCTATAAGAGATTCAAGTTTGACAAGATTGCTTTGTGACTCATTTGGAGGTTATTGCATTATCTCCTTCCCATTTGTTTTTGTTCTTGCATTTTATTTTATTTTCCCTTTGTAAGTTTATCCATGTACCATGTTGAAAATATAAATTTTTCATTTGATTTTCAATTTATATGTGATGGACATATATCTGAAAACTTGTTAATATGTATTTTATGAGTATAATTCTATCATGTATAAATTAAAAAAATAAATAAAGCTTTTCTTCACATTAAAATGTGGGACTCACCAATTGAATACTCTGGATATGGATTTCCATCTCCTTTCAGACTTTGAGGTCAACATAACAATAAGTATGTTTGTTGGTGCTAAATCTTTCCCCATGATGAACAAATTTTCGAAGTACTTCATTAGTAATAGCCGGACCATCTCCATGACATCAAAGAGAGACAACAAGCACAATTATGTTTTATTAGAGAGTGAGTCATAAGCTTAGTGTCATTTTGTATGTTGTTAATTTTTTTAGCATATAATATTTGTCTTCTTTAAACTTCACTATTTACTGGTAATATCTACTAGATAGGAAGTAGAGAATCAAATGAAATTTAAGATGGTTCCATTTAAAATTAAAAGCTTTGATCCCATGGGAGTGTGGTCTAGAGGCAAGCAATGGTGATTGGGATTTTTATTTACATGGAGACCTAGGTTCAAAATGCCATAAGTGGGTGTAGATGAGGCTAGGTGCAAAGTCACCAGTGATTTTAACAGCATAGATATTACCCTCATAGCATTGCAGCTTAGACAAAGAGATTTTATGAGAAGTATTTTTCAAAAATAAAAACTAAAAGCTTTGTGATTGTAATTTTCCATGGTGTTCTATGTATTAGATTGTATGCTATGCTTTGAACATTTTTGGATACAATCTTTCAGCTTTCCATGTCATTGTTTAAAAGAATGATGCTATATTCATTTAAAATTTTCTATTTTTAGGCAATGAAAGTGGAAAATATGGTGAAGTTGATAGAGGAGTTTGATTACAAATGTCTTTGTTGTAAGCTTGAAATTAGGTGCATGTATTAACTATGGAGAATGAGTGGTAGTCTAAAGTGTCTCTTGATACTAAGCAATAAATGGAGAAGAAGATCAAAGAAATGCAATGGTCTCTAATGTCGGTAAAGAAAAATTTTGCTATGAATTTGGAGGTGAGAAATACTATCTACTTCCCTAGTGAAATGCCTATAATATCAAAACGGTGTTAAAAAAGTCACCACATATTTAATTTTCATTTGATAACATTTGATTAATATATTTTAGGTGTGGATCCATATTTAAGAAGTAGATAAATCATTTCTCTACATATATCAGTGGAAAAATTATTTGCATTTTTAAATGTACAAGGGGATGAAACAAACTTATCAATTTTTGAAGCTTTCTTGCGGAAAATGATGGAAGTGTTTTTCAATGTTTTTATACTTTTCATTGTTGGAGTGATAGAAGGAGATCATGGGAATGATATATATATATATATATATATATATATATATATATATATATATATATATATATATATATATATATATATATATATATATATATATATAATATATATATATATATATATATATATATATATATATATTGTTTATTTTAATATTATCCATGGAAACACTTGTAGTTTCTATTCAATAAAGAGAATCGAAATCACATTTTCAAGTGAAAAAGGAACGATACATAGAAGATAAATCAAAGATACACAATTTTGCACCGAGCAGAGATCATCCCTCCAAGATTTTTTCTTTAATCATGTAGCCACCTGTCTCCCACACTTACCCACTTTCACCAGTCCACTAGGGTAAATATGTGACAAAGAGTTACTATGAAATGACTTAACTTCCTAGATGTGGTTAAGGAAGTGGAATTGTCCAACCAAAACTTTGATGTCCTCCCTCGGGAACTACAAGACTCCCAGAGGCTAAACAATCACTCCAGGTGCCCAAAACCTAAGCTAGACTGCTTTTCACTGACATGGACTCCCAAATGTACGCATAAGACTGTCTAAATTCAACTGTAACCCTCAAGTCGTATGGGTGAACCTTCCTCCCAAAGATTGTAACTTAATTACTTAGTTTTGTGCATTCAACCCTGAGCTCTAAGCCACTTTTTCAGGGCTAGAATCCAAACCTCTGCCCAAAACTTGATAGAACATTCCAGAATGATAAAATACATCAATACAAAGATAGATACACAAAACTTAGCCAATAACTTGACCTAACCATGCCCAACAATGTTAGTGATTTTGTTAAACACATTGAGAACATGCAATCTACAATTTATAAATGCAAATCTGAATATAAGTGTCTCATACTTATTTAAGAATCATTAGGAAGGTTTGATGCTTTCTATCAATGGCTGCATTATAATCTATTACATCATGCATTCATTAACCATTCATTTACTAATAAAAACATGATGAGAGCCATAACTAAAGTCTCTCATAAAACCATTCTTATAAACAACATATAACTAGAATAATAAAAATGATAGAAAAACCATCAAAGCCACATAATAACAAGTATAAATACTCATGAAATACAAAGGGAAAAGAGCTCTTATTAACATATGCAAAATCCAGCATTGAGAGAATGAAGTGGATGAGCGCGCGCGTTGGCGTTTCGAAGCGGTAGGGTTTCAACTGACAGGAAACTTGCGGCGGCAGAGCTCCTGCTCTGCACCTCCAGACCTGATCAAAGCTGCCAGTACTCCAGTGCGCAGGCAGATTAGGCGGACCAAATGATACCCCCGCAGGGGGATGGGGCAGTGCTTCAGCCCGTCAATGGAAGCCAGCAAGGACTAGAAGGTAATACAAACACAGTCTCGGCCAATCAAGGAAAATCCGCACAGGAATCGCAGAACACCGTGGATCCTCTGGCCTCAACTGAAAATCCAAAGGTTAGTTCGTCCACCTGTAAACCGGTTGCTACTCATAGGCCAGAAGTTGAACTGCCTAGTGAAAGAATAAATGGAAGAATACAATATATGCACGATCATGCCCTCATAGGGAAATTTCTGGGCTTCTGGCCAAATGAAAGAGCTCTAAGAGGTTGGATAAATCATAAATGGAAGCCAAAGGGCGAAATAACCCTCCTCCTAGGGCCCAAAGGATTTTTCACAGCTATTTTCAACTGTTTGGAAGATAGGAACAGAGTATTTGATGGGGGGCCTTACTTTTTTAACTCTGCTGGGCTCTATCTCAGAGAATGGGTAGCCCGTTTCAACCCTGATAATGAAGACCTTAGCTATGCGCCAGTCTGGATTCGTCTTTATTCGCTGCCATGGGAATATTGGGATGAAGACTCTTTAAAATCCATTGGATCAATGATAGGAGATTTCATCAAAGTTGCTGAAGAAACCAAAACGGTGAAGCCCACCACATTTGTCTCCTACGCTCGGATCTGTGTTTACATGGATCTAAAGCAACCTTTGCCCGATACAGTCAGACTTTTCCATGAGGATCATGACTGGGTTCAAGTGATTGATTACGAACAGGTACCTTTTCGCTGCAGGAAATGTCATGCGATAGGCCACTTATTCAGAGACTGTCCCCTGAATAAGATAGAAGCAACACAACAGAATCCTGAATCACACCAACAGAATGGCTTCACTAAAGTGACCAACCGAAGACGAAGCAACAAGAAGCCGAATGCTCCTCCAAAATCTTCACCAGGGGAGAACCACAATCCTTCTACCAGCAATAGTTTTGAGGCGCTAGCAAACATGACATCACAGGATGAACCCAGCAAGGAAAAGACAACTCACAAGGCGTCATCGCCGGAGAAACCAAGCTCGACTCAGAAAAGTGAAAAAACCCCACAGATCTCCGACCCCGGGAGCAACCCAGCCATGGATATTGATAAACCTTTGCAAAGTAAGGACAAAGTGAAGGAGGTAGAAGAACAATTGCAAGAAATACAACCCATGGAAGATGATAGTGATCCAATTGATATTGGGGAACTTGACCTCATAGGAATGGAACAAGCCTGCAAACAAGGTAACTTTGAAAAAATCCAAGAAAACCAAGTTGACAACTTGGTGGAAATATTAAGCAAGGCACAAAAGAAGTACTCCCTTGGAATACAAACAGGCAGTAAATGGGATGGCAAATTTGCATTCAAAGACAGCAAAAAAAGAGGCAGGAAAACATATTTGGAACGAACTATCAAGCTTGGAGCGGTCTTAGTGGAGTCTGGCAGATATGCCAAACTTACTAAGTACTTCAACATCAACTTCAACCCTTCTCAATGAAGTTAATATCTTGGAACATAAGAGGGCTCAACAGCCCCAGGAAAAGTAAACTCCTAAAAAACTTGATCATGGAAGAACAACCAGCAATCTTATTTCTTCAAGAAACTAAATGCTCACTAAATTTTTTAGAACGAGCAGCTGCTAAAGCATGGGCGGGAGGCCAAGTGACAGCAGTGGAAGCGCAAGGCGCCTCAGGAGGACTTGCAATTCTATGGGATGCAAGAAAGATTCAGTTAAATAATATTCATGCTAACAAAAGCTTCATTCAGGCCAGTTTTCATCTTATGGGTACCAACATTCATGGACACTTAACGAATGTCTATTTTCCCCAAGAAACGCAGCAGAAAGCAGCAATTTTAAATACAATAGCACAGCTCAATCAGGACAGGCGGCATCCGTTATGGGTGATAGGAGGAGACTTTAACATGATAGCTAACTCAGAGGAAAAGATAGGAGGACGCCGCAGAACTAACAAAGATGGAACACTTCTAAAGGACTTTATTCAGAGCAACTGGCTTATAGATCTTCCTACAACAAATGGCCTTTATACCTGGACGAACAAGAGGATTATTCCAATGCAGATTGCTTCGCGTCTTGACAGGTTCTTGATCTCTGACAATGCTATCCATGTGGGAGGCGAGTTTACAGCACATATCATTCCTTTCTCAGGCTCGGATCATTGGCCCATAGAAATGCTTTGGAACAGACCGGGCAATAACAACAAAAAACCATTCAGATTTGAAGCATTCTGGCTCTCACATCCTGAATTCAAGGATTTCATAACTACAACTTGGCAAAATAGCAACCCTATAGAACACTCCAACATGGCCAGATTTCAAAAGAAATTGAAGTTCCTTAAAGGAGAAATCAAGAAATGGAATAAGGATAAATTTGGCAACATCTTTAAGGAAAAGGAATCGATTCTTCAGGAACTCAAATCAATTCAACAGAGATTAATCCTAGAAGGACGAACAGAGGAGCTAGCGCACAAGGAACAAGAAATGGAAAGCAAACTCCAGGAACGAGAGCAACAAGAGGAAGTTCTATGGAGACAGAAATCCCGCATCCGATGGCTGAAGGAAGGGGAGAAGAACACCAAGTTCTTCCATCGAACCACAGTGCAACGAAGAATGCACAATCAAATTTCTCAGGTTATCAATGCTCAAGGCGAAAAACTGGAGACCCAGGAAGACATAGAAAAGGAATTCCTCCATTATTTTAAAGAAATGAGTCAAGAACCAAATCTCAACAGAGATGAGGCTATAAACAACATTACCAAGAATATTCCACGACTAGTGTCTGAGGAACAAAACTCCCTGCTTCTTAAACCCATCAGTTTACAGGAGGTGGAATCCGCTGCAAAATCCTTAAAAGTCGGTAAAGCTCCAGGTCCCGATGGTTTCTCTTCAAAATTCTTTCAACACTTCTGGAAACTAATTAAATGGGAGGTGTGGCAAGTGGTAGAAGAGTCTCGAAACCTACGATGGATATATCCAGGCCTAAATGCAACTTTTATCGCCTTAATTCCTAAATCGGAGGACTCCAGCACCCCAAACAAATTCAGGCCCATTGCCCTATGCAATATTATCTACAAGATTGTCTCTAAAGTAGTGGCTGTAAGACTGAAACCACTACTGCCAGGCATCATCTCCCCGGAGCAATCAGGATATGTTGAAGGAAGGCAAATCACTGATGGAATAATTCTATCGCATGAAATCATACACTCTCTAAAGCTTTCAAAAAAACCAGGTATGCTTCTAAAAATTGATCTCTCAAAAGCTTTCGATAGTATAAGCTGGGATTATATGAAAAAAAATTTGAGTGCTTTTGGTTTTGCCAATACTTGGATTAGATGGATCATGAATATGGTCTCTTCCTCCTTCTTTTCCATTTTGATAAATGGGATTCCCTCTGCTACTTTCCGCCCCTCAAGAGGATTGAGGCAAGGTGATCCCCTATCTCCCTTCCTGTTTATAATCATGACGGAAGGTCTGGGAAGAAGCCTACATGCTGCTCTTCAGTCCAATGCTCTCAAAGGCATCTCTCTTCATGGCGCGCCTACTGTCTCCCATCAGCAATTTGTCGATGACAATATGATCTTTGGCCACTCTTCTGTCCAAGAAGCTCGATCTCTTAACTCTCTGCTTAACATTTTCTCCACTGCCTCAGGCGCTTGCATCAATAGAATCAAGTCCCAGATATTCTTTTTTAACACCCACCCGACCACTCAGCGATACATAGCTCGAATCCTGGGATTCTCCATTGCCTCCTTACCGTCTAATTACCTAGGTGCCCCTCTTATTGAGTCAGCTCGGAAACATTCTTCCTGGACATCCCTTCTGGAAAAGCTGGAATCAAGACTCCTGCTTTGGACTCACTGCTCCCTAAACATGGCAAGTCGACTTGTGCTCATTAAAGCTGTCTTACAATCCATGCCTCTATACTTATTTTCTATTCTGGCAGCGCCAAAGTGGGTTCTAAAAGCCATAAAGAAACTGCAACGAAACTTCCTGTGGGGCGGTTCTGGTCACAATAGGAAGTGGACGTTAATCAAATGGGAAAAAGCTTGTCTCCCAAAGAAAGTGGGAGGAATTGGCCTCAGAGATCCTGAACACAGTAATGTGATCATGGGAGCAAAAATTTGGTGGAAATGGCTAGCGTTCCCAGAAACATTATGGGAAAAATTCTGGTCTGCAAAATATGCCAGCAATCTACCTCTTGAGGAATGTATAAGAATGACAGAAACTAGCAAAGGCTCAATCATTTGGGGTTCTGCGATAATGCACAGAGATCTGATACAAAATCATAGTTTCTGGGAAGTGAAGGATGGTAGCATTGCTCGTTTTTGGATGGATTCTTGGCAACAATCCCCATGTCTCGCCAACGTCATTCAAGGAATTCCTGCACATCAAATGCACCTACAGGCAAAGGTAAATCAATTCTGGCATGATCATCGGGACTCGGATCACAGGATTTGGAGCAATACTCAAGAATTTATCTCAGACAGTCCAGAGGCTGTCCAACAATCCCTTGCTGAAGAGCTCCAAAAGAGACAAATTCTCAAATCGACTGAGCAGGACAAATTAAGGTGGGGTTATGAAGAGAAAGGAACATACACAACCAAAGAAGCATACCACATTATTATCAAAGATCAGTTCACCAAGGACAAACTTTGGGAAAAAATATGGAGCCCCCCGATCTGGCCAAAAATATCTACATTCCTTTGGCTACTCTCCCACAACAGAATACTCACCTGGGATAACCTCAGAAAAAGAAAATTCGAAGGACCCTCAATATGCCTCAACTGCAAAATGGAGGAGGAAACCGCTGTGCACCTTATGCAACTATGTCCTTTTAGCAGAAAAATGTGGGAGAAAGTCACTTTTCGTTGCCAAAAGGAAGGCCGCGAGATAGGAAATGTAAACAACACTTTACGTAATTGGCCTCAGAACCCGTATCAAAGTAACATCCTGAATTCGCTTTGGCAAATAATCCCGGGAATTGTTATGTGGAATCTTTGGAAAGAGAGAAACCGCAAAATCTTCAAAAACCAATCAATGGATGTGCAGCAAGTTTGGCAGACCATAGTCATGAATATACAGGAAACTCTATCCATCAGATGCTGGTCACAGGAGGATTTCCCATCCAACAACAAGGAACAAGCAATTTGGAATAATTGGCAAATTCACTTAAGTTCTACCAACTTCCTCTCAAGAAGTATTAATAAACAGAAGGATATCCCCTCTCACTGGACCCCTCCGCCTCCCAATTCGTTTATGCTCAACTTTGATGGGGCTTCCAAGGGTAATCCGGGAGTCACAGGATATGGTGGAGTTTTCAGAGATCACCAAGGACAAGTGCTTAAAGTCTTCTTTGGCTCCATTGGATGGAATACAAACAATGTAGCTGAACTTGAAGGATTATGGAAAGGTCTCAACATTGCCCAAAAGGATAGCTTCTTTCCCCTAATTGTGGAGGGAGACTCTCAAATCTTAATCAACATGGCAATTAAGATTCAACAAGGAACAGAGGCACAGAAAGTTAGTAGGAGCTGGAGAATGGTTACCAGGCTGGAGCTACTTCAATTATGGCTACGGGACAACAAAGCTGCAACCTTTAACCATATCAGACGCGAAGGAAATAAATTAGCAGATTTCTTAGCAAACCTAGGAGCAGAAAGAGGAAAAGACCATTTCGAAGGATCCCTTCAAGGTAATGTACCAGGGAATGAATGGTACACCTTCCAGGAAATCTCAAAAAAAGATGTTCAGAGGCAGAATCACGACCACCCGGATGTGGGTGTTAATGTTTGATCTGAAGTGTCATTACATCCCACGCTCCGTCCACATGCCTTCACGTTCACGACAACTGGTAACCATGGGCATCGGGCTGGCATCGGGTTCCAGTACTTCCAGGTGCATTAAAAGCCCTTCAATATAGGGGCATTTTCAAGGTGCTGCAGACATTGCATTTATCATGGCGCAAACATTCCTCTGCCCAGATATGCGGGTTGGCACAGGCTTTGATAGTTTGGTGGTTCAGGGCAATGTGAAGCCGGGAAGTTCTGCAAGAAATTTACCCATCCTCGCAGACATTCCTCGCCCAATCTTCACGAGGATAGTGAACCCAGCCCAGACGAAGGTGCAGGTGATATTCCGGCAGCAGACTCTTCAAGACAATCTCTCCTACGGCATTTGCAGCAACAGAAGCAGTTGCAGACTGGGTAAGCTTGGTTTGCATAGCGTTGCAGAGGTTATTACGCTCATAATGGCTCCTCGCTTTGGTCACAAGGTGCCTCGCAGGGGTGGTCATTCCAGTCAGACGCGTGGCACCAGACACAGCGGACAGCCCAGTCCGAAGCGAATTCCACCTTTAGCGTGTGCTTCACCTCCCTCAGGTGCCTCGAAGCATTCAGGTGATTTAGACAACACAGTTCAGATAGCAACATTTCGCTATCGCCACCAGACGAATAGGCCAGTTGTCAAAGCCAACATCACTGTTATCTTTGATGAGGAGGATGAGGAGGAGGAGAGTTGCAAAAATGATATGGGAGAGAAGACGCCCACCACCTCAGACAATTCCTCCAAGTCCAAGGATAACTCTTACAATCCAGAGGTACTGAATAGAATTGAGGAGGATAGCTCTGTAGGTTACTCGGCAGAGCGGGAGGAAGCCTTAAAAGAACTCAGCAGTCTCAAGCGGAAAGAACCAATGGATTCTGCTAAGGAAACTCTGGCGGCTCATATGGATTCTCATTGTAGCAAGGTCACCCCCACTCAGAGCGGTTTGAAGAATGCGGATGAGGAGGACTCTTTTGATTATGCCCTGTACCTCAAGCTGCCTCCTGGTTATGACAGTATCGAGGACGTTCCAGAAGGAGTGGAAGTAACTTGGGAGCGAGACCCGGTTCAGGCAGCTGAAGACCGGAAGAAAAGGGCGATGGAACGCGAAGCTGAGGCGAAGAAATCTCACAGCAAATGACTACAGAAGATTCTGGGGTAAGCCTGCCCTCAGGCGAACCTCATTCTTTTTTTTGTCTTTTTGTTATGTCTAGGCTTGATGGAATGGCGTCTCTATAGTTTTGCTGCCTTGGGCACTCGGTCTTTTGTAACAGATCTCGGGGTCTGGTCTTTCTAGAGGTTTTTTGTCTGTCTCAGTCAAGTTTGATATGTCCAGGTTGGACCAGTTCAAGTTCAAAACATTCCTTTTTGGTCTTTTGTATTTTCTGGCTTTGCAAGCAGAAATACCAGTTGTAATGAGAAAATCCATGACAGAGAGCTGAACAATAGCTCTCAGAGGTGTATACCTCTTGTAAATATTTTTTATCCTTTTTTTTTTAATACAATAGGCTTAGTCTTTACACAGCAAAAAAATAAAAATAAGATCATAAAATTTTATGTTTCATCCTTTCCTCTCATGACTTCGTTAATCGACAAACTCATAATGACAATTTTGTCATGTGTTTGAAGGCTCTTCATTATGGAATGTCTAACATGTAAAGATGAAAGTTCTAACGAAATTTCATTAATTTTAGGTTTTTATCGATTGCAATAAGCAAGCACAATTTGGGCATACTCTTTATTTATCGGTATGCTCCAAACCCTGCATTCTAGCACTGACGTGGTGTATGATATCGGACTCCCGAATGGCCTCTATGAATTTTTTTACTTTACCAGGTTATGGTCACAATGAAAATTTCCAATATCTTAGTAATAACTGTATAGGTCTACATTTCAGAGTTCGAAGGGTTTAATTTTCCAAGTGCCAGAGTTTTCCAGGGTTTTTGGTTTCTGAAACGACCCAGTATCTTGAAAAATGTTCGAATGGTCTATATGTATGGCTTTTGTGAATTTTTTTACTTGTCCAGGTTCCGGCCACAATAAAATTTTCTAGGTTGTTTTGAATATAATATGCCAGTTCTGTGTATGATAAAAATGATTCAAAACCACCTATTTTCTGGTCAAGTTCAAGGCAAAACATGGGATAGAAATTTGAGATGCCTGGTATGGGTTCACTTGTCAAAGTTCCTACAGCATAGTTCTGCCATGCTCTACTGGTTTCCGAGGCTTTTGAAATGATTCATAACCTTACAATTTCCTAAAACGGCTTGAATCTACGCCATCCGTGAATTACCTTTACTTAATTGGATTGTGGGGACCATGAGCTTTTCTAGGGACAGGCTCTAGGTATTTTCAAGGTCTTCGAAGTGATAAGAGATTTTCTGGGGATAGGCTCTAGGTATTTTCAAGGCCTTTGAATTGACAAAAAAACCTTGAAAAATTGTTTGGATCTACGAATCTATGCCTTCTCTGTATTTTTTCCTTCATCTGATTCCAATGACAATGATTTTTCCCGAATAATATAATATGCCCTCCACCCCATTTGTCTTAGTTACCCATATAATATGCCCTTGACTCCTGGGTGTAGTTTTCGTACAATCATATTGTACTGATGCTTTTTTTTTCAACTTCAATCCACCTATCATGTGAAAAAGCATTGATATATTGTTAATTTGTTTGACCAAGCGAAATAGGATATATTCCCTCTTTTCTTAGAAAAATTCATCACATTAAAAAGTCGGTAAGTCTTAATTTCTTAATCAATTAAACATGTTGCATTTCACTTTCTTCTGATAGCGTTGTGAATTTGTCAATATGATTTGTGGGGCTTCTTGTGATTCTAGACATTTTCGAGAGATTCAAATCTATTTCAGTGAATGGAAATGAGTGGTTGTATTTTCTCTTGGAGGATGTGAATGGTTTAGCAGAATATCTTCTCCAGCA
>APFE031615254.1:0-11997 GCA_000404065.3 Pinus taeda
TTATATTGTGACTCCTTAGACTCCTATGTATAGAAAGGAGGTTTTGTCATTTGTATCATCCAAGAATTGTTCATTTATGTAATGTAAAGGAGGTTGTCCCCTCGAAGAGGCTGAATTCTAAGGTGTTGATCTATCTTTTTCTATCTTTTCTTAAGATGGTTCATAACGCAGTTTGTCTGCAAAACATAAATACTGTTGGGAATAAATCGAAGAACAAAAAATGCAAAACAAAGAACACTCTTCAGGTAGACGATCAAAAATTCATCAGGAGAATGATGTGCAGATATGCCTAAATTTCAATGAAGAATTCCTCCTAGATAGATAAATAAGGAAGAAGAGAAAAATTTCTCATTTAAAAGGACTTTAGCAAAGAATAATGTATATATTACACAAGCGGACTTTGCCAAAGAATAATGTATTCATTATGCAAATGAACTCAAATATTCTTGAAAGATATCGTATATAATGATCGAGCAGGATTTGAAGAGAGAAAATCAAGCCTTGATAACATTTCTCGCTTAACAGAGTGGGCTTTACAAAGAGATAATTTGGATGTAAAGATAGGAAAATCATGAGCCCTAGGTTTCAAACAACAGTGCACTTTCATGACTGCGTGGAAGTAATGGTAACAAGCTATATTTTTTCACTTGACATGGTAAGGTGGTAGTCTCACTGTTTGTTGCTCAGGTAAGACCCTGGTCATACTAAGTTTTGTTCAGGTAAGGTCCTGATCATAACTTCCCATGAAGAGAAGACATTTCAGACATTTAAGGTTTCTCAAGGCTATCTTGAAGCAGCTAAGTTAATTTTTTTACTTGAGACATGCTATTGCCAAATCTCCTTGCTCATGTAGGGAGGGAGCGGTATTACATGTGACAACTCCTTAGTTACCTCAAATATCATTTATCAACTTTTAGGTACATTGTATTTTTAATTAGCAACATGTCGGATAAACTTTGAAGGAAAAAATCACTTATAATTGAATTGTGGAATGGTAATATTCAAACCTTCAAGTGAGCAGTTGCTTTCTCTTTATCGGTGAAGACACCTGTAGATTCAACCACATACTTTGCGTCGACCTCGCCCCATGGTATTTCCTTAGGATTTCTACATTTTTCAAACCAAAATGTGAATAGTTAGACAAATGGGAACAAATAGACAATGTCAGTGCTCACACTCTATTCATGCCTAAGCTAAAGCAGTAACTGACCTACGAAACTCTAATTGATCTCCATAAACAAGTGTTTTACCTCAAACCGAATATAGCAACATATGTTTCTCCAAAGAGTAAAGTTTTCGAGTCTTTGACCTTGACTTCATGACGCTTCCATTGTCCGTGGACACTATCATACTTGAACATATAATTCTGAAAAATAACAGAGGCACAGAAATTACTGCAGAGATCTTGAGTGGGAAAAATATGGTAGAAGAAAGCTATCAAACGAGTTAATAAAATCTTCCTATTTCAGTTTGTCCGTAAAACATAAATGTTGTTGGTTATCTTAGAATGAGAAAACCTTGGAAGAGATAAATAGGTTTTATTTACCCTTTTATTAGATTGTGAGTCCCATAACTGTACAACAAAATTATTCAACCCAACTGTAATTTGCGTCCCATCAAGTGCCCAACTAACACTAGTAACGGGGCCCTCTTCTTCATCTGCAATCAGAAGCTCAGATATAGAGCTATCAGATGCATGCCACAAGTATATAGTATTGTTCAGGGCTATGGACAAAACATTGGTGGAACTCCAATCCAATAGATTCAAGTAATAATCATCCAGAACGTCGTGCGCATCCAGGGTTCTATTTGCAGACTGCAATCAACATGGATAAGTTAAATTACTAAGTGAAAAAAAGGGACAAAGGACAATGGTCCTCAGATAGGCATATCTAGTGTACTAATAACAAAAACCCCAAATACTATGTAGTTTTTGTGGTGTCCGAAGAGTATATCAATGGTTAACAAAAAAAATGTTATCATGGCTTTGTTTGCAAAGGGGTACTTTTCCTGTACTGAAATGATTTCTAACATCATTCTGTTATAAAAAAAAATTAAGAAATTGGAATGGGTGTGGTAACGATTTCAGCGTTACAAATGAAAAATAAAAAAAATTGTGTAGCACATTCCTCCATATGGGATAATGTTGTAACTGAAAATAGGATCAAGGGCTTTGATTCAATAATGAGTAAACATAAATGGTATTCAAGATTTGATTATGGAATATCTAGTGAAAATGATGGTAAAAAAATATGAAATGCAGGCCTACCTGAGCAATATATTTGTGTGCTCTTCTAGAAATAGGGAAATTAGCTAGCACATTTTCTTGTGAAGCCTGGGAAACAGTGGATGATTTTCCATTGAAAGAAAGAATTATGTAATTATTGTCCATAGCACAGGAATTCTTCAATAAAGTGGCTACCATCTCCTTCGTGTATGCTTTTCTGGAAGAGGAAGGGGAAGGGGAGAGGACATGGGTATCATCACTGTCCTTTTGCTTCTGCGTGATCATGAATCTAGCTACCTCCAAATCGATGGATCCTCTTGTCGGGATAAATCTTTCGCTCTGTGATGGAAAAAACAATAAAACAAAATCCTGGTTCACACTTCCAACTAAACGTACCAAAAAAGGGTATCCACTTAAAAAAAATTCGACGGTTGAGTAGAGAGGCTGATAACCTGTTGCCCCCTAGCCACATTTCATTGTAATAAACCCAATTGAGGGAATGACATGTTTGCAGCATATAAATTATCTGTAAAAAAAAGGAGAGAATGCATACGCTGTGTTTATTCATTGAAGCACCTTGTTTCTGCAGAGGACGGAGACATCGCTCCCCTGTGGAAAAATTTCCTCTGATCGTTGCTGGCAGTCTGAGTGGCATCTGTTTCTTTTCATATGTATTTTTGTGCGATGCCAGGGTCAGTGCGGTGTTTTGCTTGTGAGGAAGGCATCTTGCCGCTGCTATTGAGCAGACTCTCTGGTCCTTGAAAATTCATGAATCGTTTCAGTTTCATGAACCGTTTCAGTTTTGGATCAACGATCAAACTTTGTTCAATCGTCTAACACCACAAATCCACGGTTAACAATAGGACATGGCGATGGCTGGGGCAATTCATTTCAAAGGGAAACGCCTTACGGCGTAATTAAATCCAGGGTAAATTAAAATAGAAACAAATTAACCATAGAGCTTACCTTCCATCTTAATAATGGATGCCTAGTGATTTGCCTACGTTTTGTCCACAACTGCATAATTATGAGGAATGTTATGCCCCACATCCCCAACCTCCTACACCTCTTGAGCACTGTAGATCTAAAGCATGTCACCCTGGTACAATGGATAATCCATCTTGTGATGATCATTGCCACATATCCAACACTACAATGGTCCCCTACCATCACCTCTATTCTTCTACTTTCCAGGATGTGACCCATGTCCCTTATCAACTCCACTAAACTTCTTGTAAGGAACCACATTCTATTTCTCACCTTCATCTTCAAGTCTTCCCCACTTCATTGGCCACTTCCCTTTAACTTTCTCATTCTTATTCAAATCATGCTTAGGCTCAGATTTACACTTTAACTGATCATAAAAATACTTCAATTTCTTGATGCCTTCCTCCAACGATCATGTCTCATCAAACTCAATCTGGTCTCTATATGTTGTTGGAAACCCACTGATGAACCTTTTAATCTTCTCTTTCTCATCCTTGAGGTAAGCACATACCTCAACAACTCTAGGAACCTACTAGTATCTCATCATATGTCATAGAACCCATCTACAACTCATAAAACGCCTTAGCTTTATCCTCATAATACCTCTCGGACAGGTACTTATTCTTGAAGAGTCTCTCGAACTCATCCCAAATCACCTCTTCTTCCTGAATTCCCTTGAAATTATTCACATCTTACCACCAAATATGCGTTTTCCCTTTGAGGCTGAAGGTGGTTATTTTGGCTTTCATGTTATTTGAATAATTATGCAATATGAATAATTTATTCATCCCAAGCAACCATGCTTCTACATCTTCTGACTTCTTCATCTCTTCATCAAATGTAGGTGGCTTGACTTTATTGAACTCGTAATGAAAGTACACACTCCTCATATAAGGATGATTGTGGTGACGACTGTGATGATGTCTCCTGGATGAGTAACTAGAGTGATACCCATACATCCCAATCCTACTATGATGTGCATCCAATGATCCGCCACCTCTGACTGTGTCCCCTCTATCCAAATTGTATCCTGACTGAGACCTACTACCATAGGCTCCATTAGTCTTCTCTTCATGTTCTTGACTAATCCTCAATTGTCTCTGTCTATGCAAGTCTGACAAACTTTGAAGGATCACTGGATTGACCTCTTCTTATTTTTCCTATGCCCTTGCAAGTCTCTCCTAAGCCTCAACCAACCTTTCATTTTTTCTTTGCAACTTCTGATCAAGAGAATACACATCTCCTTTCTGCCCAACTAATCAGTAGGGAGAGTCACGTGAATTGTAGTTTACTATTTTTCTCTTCATCTTTGATTCTCTTCTTCTTGCAAGTATATCATGTCAGCTAAACCAAAACATAAACATAATCAACATAGTTCATGGGAGGATATCTCATCTACAAGATGAACTAGATTAGCACGATACATGTATAATCATAATCATATCAACATGCTAACATCATGCATGACAATACCAACTACATACCATTACCTCATGCATGACAACCATAACCATGAGAATGCATGCATAACCACATGCATCTAGCCCATCTGGTCCAAGTGTTTGAACCATGCTCTAATACCACTTTGTGGTTTTAGATATCACCCAAAGAGTATAGAAACCAAACATTAACCAAAGAGAACAGAACATGCTCAGATACCACTCCGTAACACGCCTCCTCCCATATCTACCCGCTTTCACCAGCTTCCCCGGGTAAACATGAGTTGAGGGTTACTATGAAATGACTCAACCTCCTAGATACACTTAAGGAAATGGAGCCAAAGAAACAATATCGTACTGACTTCCCTCAAGTGCTACAAGACCCCTAGGAGCTAACCAACAACTCTAGGTGCCCAACCCTTGAGTTAATTTTCTTTTTCACTAACCTGGAGCCTAAATCACTTCCATAATAAGTCATCCATGTGGCAGGAACCCTTCATTTGCTCCCATAGACTACTTCCCAACTACTGCAATCTTTTTCACTGAGTTTTGTGCTAGTGACCCTGAGATCTAAGCCACTTTTACAAGTATAGGATCTAGACCTCTACCCTTAACTTAATGAAACTTCAAGAAATAATAAATAACATATAAATGAATTCTCTAACACAAAACTTAACCAAGGATTTGACCTAGCCCGACCTAACCATGACATCCATTCCATCAAACACATTGAGAACATGAGAAATCAAGTCATAAATGCATAGCTAAACATGGGGATATGAAACTTATCTGAGGTTTACTAAGAAGGAATAATTCCATCTCAGAATATTTGCAATAAAATCTATTAGGTCATGTATTCATTAACCATTCCTTTATCAATCAAACATGATAAGAGTCATAACTTGGATCTATCATAAAACCATGCTTATAACCAACATATAACCAGATAAATAACAATGATAGAACAACCATTAAAGCACCATAATAACAAGTACATTTACTTATGAAATACAAGAGGAAAGAGCTCTTATCAATCATATTTAAAATCGAGCCAAGTCAGGGACTTCCATGCACCACCCGACCATAAGTTGAGTTGAACCAAATCTTTCTTTCAACCAATCACCTCCATGCCATATTCCAAGCATGAATGTGGGATCTCATGGGATAAACCAATCAATAAACAACTAAGGGAATCCATAGGTTAAACCACCTCCACCCTCACACTACTATGATCTCACCTAAACTAATCCTGAGATCAAAAAACCAAATCGAGCTTGGATGCCTCAAAATTCCTTCACTATCCATTAAGGAATTTTCCTATCTTCACCCACCTATTGTGGGCTTCCCAGAGAAAAACATCTCCACCCCCAACCCTTGGGATTTTCCTGAGACCACCTCACCTGAATCCAAAGCCTTCTGACAATTGAAATCTCAATGAAGAATGAATCCCATCATACCATGGTTATCTAGAAACGGTAAGGCAAGGACAAAACCACTATCAGAACCCAGGAAAACCCATGTCAATGGCAACAATGAACCAAATACACACATGCATGCTAAAACCAACTAGGAAATCATACATGAAACCTGTTACCTACAAGTATTCCCACTAAAACTGCTTGATCCAACCTTTCCTTGCTTGATCCTTGCTTTCCTTGCTTTCCTTGTGCTTCCTTTGCTTGCTTGCTTTCCTTCTCCTTTTGGTGCTCTTCACCTCTCTAAGACTAATTCCAAAACAAATATGACAAAAGGCCCCAAATTTATGCTTTGGTGTCTTTTTATTATTGATGCCTCTAATTTCTTCATTTTCCCTCTATTTTCCTTTAATTTCCTCCTCACATGCAACTTGTGACCTTTCACCTCCCTTTTCTCTCATTTTCCTTTACTTTCATAAAATAAATTCCAATAATATATTTTTTCCTTTCCAAATCCTTTGTGAATTCCTTTTCCAATTTCCCCTTAGGCATAATAAAAAATAATTGATGTCCACTTGGATACTTTTTTCCAACATTCAACTTGGAATACATGTCCCATGACATTGGTCTTATTTTTCCTTTATTAACTTTATTACATGTACTTTTAACCCTATGTTGTTACACCTCAACTCTTAGCTAGAGTTACAATATGGTCCCTTATAAAGAATTATTCATCATAATCATGTGGCTATCCCCTTTTCCATGAGTTATGGGGGCTAAAGTGGCATCCTCTTGAATTGTGGTGGTGAAAACAATAAGGTCAAATTTGGAGCAGCATAAATTTTGCATAGACTCTGATTGAGTCAATTTTTTCACTGTTGGAAAGGTATCTATATGTAGAATACAAAAAAATGGATCTACATTAAATCAAGAAACTTTTTAACCCCATAAAACGTCATTTGATGCCTGAAAATGCTCGCAGTAGGTTTTAGACCTGAAATTGCCAAAATGGGTTCCATTGGTAAAAATGGTCCTATGAGCTTATTCTTCCACTTTTTCCACTTTGGAATCATCAATATGGATGAAAATTAATAAAATAATGAAATATAGATACACCTACCCATTCTGGGAGAATTTTAACACCCATAATATTCTACTAAATGAGGTGAGGAAATTTTTCCTCCACCTTCTCTCAAGTGTACCCTTTAGCCTTGCCTAGAACTTATCCTTTCAACCCAATCTAACAAACACCATGTTTCCCTTATCTTTTAGTTATGTACCTCTTCTAGAAAATTGTACCTTCTATTAACTCTTCATGACCATTTGGTGCCAAATCCTCAATAGAAGGTAGGACTTATTTCTCTTCCTAATTCAACATGGAAGGCTCATATAGTTTATGATTCTCTACATTCACAACTAAGTGAATGTGCATGTATCGGGGTAGACTGAGTCTATAAGAATTATCTTCCACCTTTTCTAGTATCTCAAAGGAGCCATATTACAGAGACTTGATTTTCTTACCATGACCCTGTAGCCTCTCCTTTTTCAATTGTAACGATACTATGTCTCCCACCTTGAACAACTTCTCTTTTTTGTGTTGATCATGCCTAGCCTTGTATTTTTCCTATGACTTCTACAATGTATCATGTACTTTTATATGTATTTTCCTAATTTATTCTACAAATTTTTAATCCCTTAAGGTATCCCCTATAATATTCTCCCTTACTCCTCCTTGCTTTCCATATGCAATATCCAAAGGTGAGGGTGGAAAATATCCAAAAAAAAATTCAAATGGAGACTTACTAGTAGAAGTGTGGACTTCTCTAATATAAGAGTGTTGTATATAAAATGTATTTTCATCCTAGGTATTTGGATGCTTCTAATTGTAACCCCTCAAAAGTTGCATCAAATTCCTAAAGGCTATTTCTTTCTACCCATCTATCTATAGATGGAATGTTGTAGAACAATTCAATTTCATGCCCATATTCTCCCACAATTTATTCCAAAATGCGCTAACAAATCGCATTTTCTTCTCTAAAATGTTGCTCCTTAATATCCCAAAGTGAACCCAAACCTTTCCAAAGAACAAGTTTGTTATTTATTGCCCACTGATAGTCTTTATACAAGGCATAAAAACACACATATTGTTGAATTTTTCAACTACCATGAATAAATAGTCATGTCCCTTCCTAGTTGTTAGTAAACTTCCTACAAAGTCCATTGAAATACTTTCCCAGGTATAATAGGGTACAAGTAAGGGATGGTATAGGACCTATTTCCGGTTACTAAGCTTCTAGTACAACAAAACATGCATCCTCTTATGAACCTAGCTACATTTTCTTGCATCTTGGGCCAATACACATACCTTTTCAAGTTGGTCATTGTCTCCTTTATAAAAGAGTTCCATGCAACCTTGGAGGTGTGAGACTCTCTAATTAGTTTAAATCACTCACCTTTTGGAACACAAAACATATCCGTCCTATAGAGTAATTTTTTCTAGAGATGGTAGTCAACGATGTTGTCACCATCGTGCACATGTTTCTAACTTTGAAACTGTTGAAACACCTCCTTGAAGTCCCTATCCTCTAAATATGTCTCTCTATATGCATCATGGGTGAATGGCACCATGTGCATCAAAGTTCCCAAAGCTATGATCTTTGATGTGGGTGGCTTCGAAAGCATGTCAACCAACTTGTTTGCATTTCCCTTATTGTACTTGATCAATAAATGAAAATTTCAAAAATTGCATTCATTTAATTTACGAGGTCTCTTCAAGGGGTAATATTGGTTTTTTAATTTATTTAAATAGTAGAAAAAAATCATGCATGAACAGATGTGTTTGAAAAATTCAATTCAAATATTAATTTGTCATCTTCAAAAAAAATAAAATATATAATTTTGCATAAAAAAAATAAATTTTCCAATATGGACATTGATTAGTGCTATCTCTCTCTCTCTCCTCTCTCTCTCTTCTCTCTCTCTCTCTTCTCTCCTCTCTCTCTCTCTCTCTCTCTCTCTCTCTATTATATATATAATATATAATATATATATATTATATATATAGTATTATATATATATATATATTATATATCGTATATATTATATATAATAGTATATATATATATATATGTATAGTGTATATACCTCATATTAATATTATTTATATATATAGGTAGTTTTATATATATATATATATTATATTTATATATACAAAAAAATTTGAATAGTGCATCCTAGATAACCTAATCCCATATTCCTAGTAGGAATGGAGACACCCGCCACTTCATCTATTTCATCAAAGCGTAGTTTATCTTGCTCTGAAATGAAAATGAGCTTTTAATGCATTACCTAATTGGATACTTTGTATATATGTAAGAGTTGAATACAATAATATTTCTTA
This sequence comes from Pinus taeda, assembly GCA_000404065.3. NCBI lineage: Eukaryota > Viridiplantae > Streptophyta > Pinopsida > Pinales > Pinaceae > Pinus > Pinus taeda. The sequence continues at coordinate 9,469 of APFE031615254.1, forward strand.
TATCCCTCACCATGATCTCTTGTAGGTGCTTATCTCCTAGAGAGGAGGTGGTGCATTAGCTTAATGCTTTGAAGACAACATTCCTCATAGAAATGTCTACATCTTATTTAGGTCCAACTATCACAAAGATAGAGAAAATGATCATGGAATCTGATCTAGAATCATAAACCCTATTGGATAACATTTTTTATGGATGCCATGTAGGCTAATTTTGCCACATTTTGTTTTGATGCAACATTTTATTATACACATATGCTTTAGCTCATATATGTCTCAGTTTTGATGATTCTTCCTTCCTTCTAGGATAGGGAGGGTGAATTGAATGAAGGAAAACCCTTAGATAGAAAGGTTCATGTACCTATTTTGATGGGGGATAAGGTGCAAGTCCTTCACTCTAGGATTATCTGGATTGATCTTCAGGAAAACTATCCTACTAGTTGGGTCCTTATTGATTATTACTTACTGAGGTCATAGTATTTCCTTATAAAATGATGTATGTATGTGCATATTTTTGAATTCCTTTGAAGGTAGGGCATTTCTTGAGTTCTTTTATTTTCCTCCTAATATCATCTCTACTCGGGTTTAACTTTCTTATTGGTTGAAGATGGCACAATTATCAAATTAGGAACATAGGCCAAAATACCTTCATCAAATTGAACATCTCTTTTATTAAAAATTTCTACTGAATTTGGTTGAAGAAGTCTATAACCTTTACACCTTTTATCTAATATCCATATCCTAGGCTATAATGTATAAACTCTATCTTAGTCTATATCTTCTTTATTTTAAGCCTATTGGACTATCTCTCAGGGAGATTAGTAACAATGTACTCACCTGAATCTCCTCCACCTCCCATGACTAGTTTTAGACTATTTTGTAACATCCACTTAAGTTGATGAATGAAGGAATGATATATAGTATAGTCTAGGTGTGCGATGAGTTGATCTAATGAAAAAGCTAAAGTGGTGGGTGTCTCCATTCCTATTAGATCATATGGGATTAAGTTATCTATGATACATTGCTCTCTCTCTCTCTCTCTCTCTCTCTCTCTCTCTCTCTCTCTCTCTCTCAAATTATATATTTTGACTAAGTTATTTCGCACAAACACATGCATATTTATTAAGATGTGTGAAAAATTACAAGGACGGGCATTTAATTTAATGGAAATTCAACATATTATATGACACTAATATTTTTTGAAAAAAAATATCATTAGGGCAACAACATAATTCTCCACAAATTGTCTTTTTACTACAAATCAAAATTCGCAAAGCTTATATGAATTTTGGAAGCTCAATAAAAGAGTAAAATTTCAAATTTTCATTGCCACATTTAGCCAAAAGTGTAACCCATCTTTATGGATTCACCCTCTAATGAGAAAACACATAGTTCTTGCAAATAATTTATATTTGATACAACCACTTCAATTCCTTCATCTTTAATATAATCCAATACCCATAAGAATTATTATTTGTGGAACTGACCAAGGAGCTTGGTAAGTTCTACACTTTGAATTGTTGCAGAACTCAAGTTCAAACTGGTCAAATTTGAATAGATGAACTTGACCAAGGGAACATAACCAAGTGTAACCTCCCAAAAACCAGATAAGATTTGAAGTTCCTTGCAATTCTATAATTAAAACTTAAGATTGGAATATTGTTTAGTGTACTTGTACCCAAATTCTCCAAATGTGGGACATGAATAAAAATTCGATGGAGTAGCTTTGTAAATATAGCTCTATAATATGCCTACATTGCACAACAATGGAAACAAGCCCATCCATGTCAAGGGCATTGCAACTGATAAACATGAGAACCTTGAAATTGGGAAAAGAATGCATGAGGATCTCAAGGCTCTTGAATGAACACCGCGCAATTAAGCCTAAGAATGACTCCCATCAATGATTTATTAACAAATGCAATAGATGTTATAGAAGAAAATGGTTAATGGAGTTCATAACACCACAAAAATGTTTTAACAATAAGAAATTACATAGAAAGAAATCAAAATGTTAGTTAGAACTAGGAGACACCATCTCATTGGCTTCTTATTATGCTACTTTTACTACTGATGTTGATAAACAAAACTAGTTGTACCTAAGAATCCATAAAAATGGTATGAAAATGCTTGGAATCCTGACAAGTGCTCACCAAAACAAAGAACCAATGGAACCATTATTTTAAGCCTACAAATGTGAGAAATGATCTCTGCAACACTGGAAGTTTGTGCACCATTAACCGAAAGTGATTTATCGCATCTTACTTAAACATTTACCATGGGACAAAACACCATTTATCACCGCCATTCTTTCTCCTACTTACATGAATAAAAGCCACAAACAAATACTAGAAAAAAGAAATAGCAAGGAAAATTTTAAGGTTGGAAATTTATCTTAAAGTTTAAAACCTTGGCGAATTTTAGTAGTTTATAATATGCAAACTATAAAATGGTTTTTGATATATTTGTATAAATATTAAAATTTCTAATAATTTTATATATAGTCTCTATATAATTTTGGAAATTTTCAAG
>APFE031615254.1:40541-70135 GCA_000404065.3 Pinus taeda
TAAACAACAAAATAAATATAATTACATATATATAAGAAATTATATAATCCAAAAATAATGATATTTTTCTTGATATCTTAGACTTGAATACAGAATCATATATTATTTATTCAATTCTAACTGAAAAATAAACCATCCACATTTTATATAAAGCTTTCCAAATAAATTGCCACTGAGTATCACTTTTAAATCATGAGACTACGATTCAAATTAAATAAAAATAAGCACAAATTAAAAACTGAAAAAATATTATAGAAATACAATCATCATACTTCAATTTCATTTATTTTTTTCACTGAGTCTATTGCCCTTCACTTGGAAGTTGGAATGTGTTTTCTAAAAGATATATTCAGATATTCCATTTTGAGATGTAGTAAACATATTTATAGAAAATTCTCTTATTAGTCCTTGCCTTTCCGGGCTGGCAGGGACTATAGTAATCGATTTGTAAAGCTAGCATTACTTTGGCACTGTAACCAACCAACGTGCACGATAACCAACCAACATTATATAACTTAAAACAAAGTTCGCTGAAATGCAGCACGATATTTTATATTTTTTTATTCCTTTAACCAATGAACGGATTTTTCATCTTATTTGGCCTCAAAACGAGGCATACGGGCAGGTATACGGGCTCAAAAGTTAGGACAATTACAAGTGATCAGGTCATTTGACAGTTTCATGAACTCAGTTTGATGAACTAATGCTATGTTTGAATTAGCATTAATCGCCTAACATAAAATGTTAACAAAACTAACAAAACTTATGTACTACTTATGTTAAAGTATAAGTATGGCGACCCTGCGGTGTCAACATTTCCCTGTCGTGTCAACATTTCCCTGCAGTGCCGTGTCAAAACCGTAATTTGCATGAGAACAAGGGCCTGCATTAAAAAATGATCTCTGTTTGTTATCCGTAGCCAAACGTAGAGAGTCTGTAGGATCAAGTTGGAATCATGAAGTTCTGTGGCCTGTAGGATCTTACTGTTCCTGCGCTATCTACTGTGGGTGGGGCTATGGGTGGAGAAGCTGGTCCAGTCCAGGATCACACTGTGCCTGCCGCTATCTGCTGTGGGTGGAGAAGCTGGTCTAGTCCAGGATCACACTGTTCCTCTTCTACAGACAGAGAGGTCAAACCTGCACAGGTGATGATTTTAGTCCTGCAATAAAATCTAGAATAGAATCATCTTAATCTATGCATAAGAGACTCAATACTGATGACCTAGGTTACGGTATTGAAATCTCAAAAGACGTCGTTGGGCCATACCTTTTCTACGAGGTGCAGAACACGGAACCGGTTAGCTCATGTTGTAGTCAATTCGCTAGTGTTTGTGCAGAGACTGGAAACTCAGATAGGCAGCTGATCAGCAGGTAGCCTTCTTTGGTTTCTGTATCTCTGGGATATTTTTGGAATTAGCATTGAATTTATTACAGATTTTTAAGAATAGTCGTTTGAATTCACTGTTATTTTTTTAGGTAGAATTCTGAGATATTTTCAACATCTACAATTAATATAGAAATGCTCTTTTTAAAATTACCCTAAATAAAATAACTATACGCACACTACCAGCAAGAATATCTATATGAAAAAAGGAAATATTCAAAAAGAAGTCCTTCATTGAATAAAAATTAAAATACCCAGCAAGAATATGGTAGTCTACAAAAGCAAAAACAGGAAAAAAACTATGTTCGGTAAAGAATTTCAGATCGAAGACGTCGTTGGGCCATACCTTTTCTACGAGGTGCAGAACACGGAACCGGTTAGCTCATGTTGTAGTCAATTCGCTAGTGTTTGTGCAGAGACTGGAAACTCAGACAGGCAACTGATCAGCAGGTAGCCTTCTTTGGTTTCTGTATCTCTGGGATATTTTCGGAATTAGCATTGAATTTATTTGGTTTCTGTATCTCTGGGATATTTTCGGAATTAGCATTGAATTTATTACAGATTTTTAAGAATAGTCGTTTGACTTCACTGTTATTTTTTTAGGTAGAATTCTGAAATATTTTCAACATCTACAATTAATATGGAAATGCTCTTTTTAAAATTACCCTAAATAAAATAACTATACGCACACTACCAGCAAGAAAATATAACTCACCCAAATTTTCTGAGAGAAATAACTGCTTCTGAAAACTTTGTATTTTGTAACAGAGATCTGTCAGAAAACAGAGGCAAAACTGAAGCTTGAAGGTTGCTCTGCGAAGCCCATACAATTTACAAACAGGAAAATGCAAATATATAGAGTATTAAGCTGAAGCTCCGCGAGCTATCAGAGCCCGTCATGCCGTTGAAGACTTGCTCTGGACTGAGGTCCCTGTTTCGAATTTCCTCAACGGACAATTCACGCTCTTCTCCTTCCATTTTTCAGAAGAAAATGCCTGTGATTTGCATACCCTGCGCAAGATCCTCGGGAAACTGTAAAGATTGGCTTTGAATATGCAGAAAAAATAGCAGAAGCAGCTTGAAACGTGACCAAAAGTATAAAACTAAGCGTTCTGCCAGCCTGCATGGGCATTTGAATGCATATTGACCAAGTGTCGTGCTTTGAGGGTTGTGGCTTTGCCAGGTGTCATCGGAGCATGGAGTAGCAAGATCACCCTTTCTTGCATGGAGTCACGCCCTTCTGGATCCAGTGGTCAATAATACATGAATGCAACATTCATATAAAAATCTATAGAAGGCGGAGATTTACATCAGAAAATAAAAATAATCACATGTAGTTCACACCATCAGAAATCAATTTGCAAACGAATCTCTAGGTAACAAATTTCAAATGGTCAAAAGCAATAATAAAAGTATTTTACTATGAGGTTGAATTTCTATTGAATTGAAGACAAATGTTTATTAATTTTAGAAATTAGATCTATATTACTAATTTGCAGCTCCAGCGAGAACGTCTACAAAGCCAATTTGAAAGTTTGAAAAAAGCTGGACACGAATATTTTACTATGGAGAATTTAGACTGCTATATATGCCTTTGAGCGCAGAAACCGCAAGGATGCACACAAATAAAAGCTAAGCTACACTAGAAAAGATGATGAATCTAGGGGAAACATAGACGTTTTTCTCAATGCTAAATCTGCAATCAATACTGAATGCATGTCTCTAATAATTTGAATGCTATTAAAGCATCAGATCATATGCTATATCCAACTAAATCCAATGCTATTAAAGCATCATATCATATGCTATATCCAACTAGATCCAATTAAATATTGGAGGTCCCTTGACTTTACTGACCAGGTAGTTGGAACTTTACATACTCTTTACACAGTGATTAAATGGTTTGCCAGAGCCGACAGTACTGGAGTTTTCCAAGGACTTTTCCAACGAGATAGTTCGAACTTTAAACACCCCTGCACACTGTTCAAATGGTTTCAAAGAGACAAAGTGTCAATATATATTGCACTGGAAAAAAAAAGTGTCAATATATATAAACTATAGAGTCTTCGTCTGCACCTGTTCCCTTCAATATTAATCTATTCCGAGATCAGCGCGTTGAGAGGTCTATCAGAACGAATTACTCATCGACTAAGTAGGACTGAACTCATCCGACTGTGAGCTGCGATGAAAAATCAAAGGAAAAAGATCAGTCTGCAAATTCTTCGGTGGGCACAATCCACTCAGATCATTTGAGACCATGTTTGTCCAATTAGATCATTTATTGGGAAACCGATCGATGGATTGATTTATGAGCCAACAGGCGTCCCGGCGGAGGAGGCAGCAACCGCCACTTTTCGCTCATGCGGTTTACGGGCAGATACGCTGCGGGCTGCGGCAGGGACTAGCTGCCCCACAGCTCGTCTTGTTTTTCATCTATTTGCTTTACAATACAATGCTTTTATATTCTACTTTTCCTGAATCTATTTTTTTCGAAAAAGAAAACCAAAAAAAACCATGTTGCTAGGAAAATCTTGAGTTCAATTCTCTCTACATTTCCAAAAATCAAACTCCATTGTGGAGAATAGATATCCAGAGAATACATAATATCAGAAGCCACAAATCATGGCAATGAAGAAGAACGATGCAGTACCATGGAAAGGGCCATCACTGCCATGAATGCCTTTGCTATCATGTATTCCCTGGCTATCTATTCTCGACTGGACTGCCATTGCAGCCTTCACGTTGAATCTTTTTATTTCTCCATTCTTTGGGATCATGAAAGCCTCGGTCGGTTATTTTTATTTGAGATCATAGAGATGTCAATTCTTCTCTCAGCTTTCATGAATTTCCTTTTTATTTTTTATTTTCTCCTCTTTTTCTTTTTAAGAAGTGACTATTATTATTAAGTAATTGTAGTTATTGGGAATTAATTTTCCATTATTATTTGTATAGGTAATTTTTTTTTTTATATATAAGGTGTAAATTGTGGTATTTTATTAATTAAAATAATATTATACTAAAAATTAATATTAATAAATTTTTAAATATATAGAAATTATTTGTTTAATATTATAGATAGAACAAATAATATTTATATTATGAATATGTAAATGGAATAATTAATTATTTTCATTATTTAAATTTACTTATTGTTTAAAAAAATATTTAAATATTTATTATTATTTATTCAAAATATGTCAACTATAATGAGGTTGGGAATCACAGATGAGAAAAAAAATATATTCCAAAGAGTATTTAAACTCAATCTAGTCTCATATAAACTTATAAAAACATTCTGATGCTAGGAAATTCAATATTAATGTTAGCATCAACTTAAATTCTAACTAACAATAAAATAAGGAAAAAATAAAATTAAAATATACTCACATAATCACAAATTGGTAAACCGAAGTACTACATAGTTATAATATATATTGTGTGATCATTTTAAGCTTTCATATGCAGACGGAAGGAACCACCACTTACCACCACTTAATAGAGATAATGTGGGTTTGCCCCTACCTTTAAGAAGAACTTCTTTGCATACTCATTACAATAACAACTAGGGTGTAGGGATTATTTACTGTACAAATAAATCCTTCAATGCTAGATGTCATTGCACAGTTTGGAGAAGAAATATAGGATATGTTGCAACTACTAAAATGACGACGACACAACTTGGAGAAGAAATCACCGACATAATGCAACTAGCAAAACGACATCCCAAGAGAGCACTTTGAAGAAAAAAAATCATAATGATCCCCCTTGAGAAGTAATTGAATAGGCATTTGCAACATGGGTGCTAAAAAGTGCATGATAAACACCTCGTCAATGTCGTTATGGAGAGAATAAATAGAACTTGTGGTTACAATTGACACATTACTTTTTAAAATTTGAATAACTTTTCTCTATGTTATACTAATAACTCATATATAACAATCAAAATTAGACTTTGGTGTGTGTGTTAAAATGCAGCATCTTCCAAATGCCATCAAGCCCAAAATAAAACATATATCACTGCCATGTGTTTGTATTTCAAATAAATCATGCAATGAAATCGTACAAAATTCTCTATCAATATAATTCTAGACAATTCAAAAATCCTAACTTAAATATCCTCAACCAATGTGCATCTAGGAAGAAATAAATGAAGTAACATGTCTCAAATGATTTTTCAATTCAAGCATGACAGACTTCTAATTACTCATGTGTACCAAGGTATACCAACACAAATTTAACAAAACACAAAAATTGAAGGAGACACGATTAATAATAATTTCCTATAATAAAATTACATTGTCATCATGAACAGGGTAACACAACGTGTTTATTATGCTTTTTCAAATACAAAGCCCTTCAGATATATTTTTATGCTTTGACTATTGTTTAGAAACTTTATTTTTTCCTCTCATAGAAGTATCGATCATCCAGCCTATTGAAAAATGCAAGAAGTATTTCTCAATTTGATTTTTCCTTGATTAAATTGAGAAAATTCAAATTTTCACATCAACAAACAACTTGGATGATGTTAACTTGTGTGACATGGTTTTTGTCACCTAGTTTAATCAATAAATTCGAGTTGGAGGAGTTAGAGTTCAGTTATGCATGTGCAATTGTTAATTTGTAGCAATCAAGATCAATTATCTCAAGTTGTTTTTAGTGAAACTAGTTCCAACCTTTAGAGGAACTAGTGGAATGTCAATTAAGCAATGGGACTTCAGTCAAACTCAGTGATCATCTTGTTAACTGATCAATCAACCCAAAATAACTAGTGCATGCAGAGAATTTGAGTTACCTAATTGAGGTGGAGATTCCAAGGCAATGTAACATCAGTTGTAGGCTAGTATTGAGTGTAGAGGTGTTGCATGTCGTCAGTTGATCAGCCTAAAGGAATTGTGCAATTCAATAGAGGGAATTTCCTAAATAATAAGGGTCAATTCCTTAAGGAAAAATTCAAGGAAATAGGAGCTCAAGCCAAGGAAAAATTTTACTAAGTTCGGGTTAGAGGCCTTCAGTGACCAAAGAGATACATTGTGCACTTATAGGGTGAGCTCAGTGGAGCAAAGAAATTGTAAAACATCTCTATTTCATTTAATTAATGCAAGAGGCATTAGAGTTTTTAGCATATTTCTTTCCCTATATAAAAATACTTATTGCATGTGTGTTATTCCTTCTTGCATGTTTGAAATTTTTGTTCTAGATTGTGAATTAATGTCTGTTGTACAGTAGTGTAGAACTGTGTCTTGCGATTTTGATTAAAACTTCATGAGAAAATAAATAAATAAATAATAATAATAATAGTTTTATAAATTAAATAAATATTATAAGTAAACCCTAGCCAAATATAATCGTGAGATAAATTAAAAAGATAATATATTAATAGTATTTAAATAAGATAAAAATAAATAAGTTTCCAGTATGACCCTTTTAGAAATAAGTAAAATATTATTAAAACACTAGTCAAATATAGCCATTGAGTTAATAAGTTGATATTCAGAAATAATATATATATATATATATATATATATAAATTATATTATATATATATAATATATAGATATAGTTTAAAATAAAATAATAAAAACATAACAATTAATTAAATTTATTTAATAAATATTAAACTTTTCCCTTTTCCTCCATGGTCAAATATAGCCGTTTTCTTCTAGCTGTTAGGTTGACCTGTCTCCCTATTTAACCTTCTTCCTAGACTAGTTTCTTCACCGTGTCCTGAAGATGAACCACACTTGTTGGCTCGAAATGCGTCGACCAAAATATTCAATGTGACTTCTTCCGAAAAATATTTTATACATTAAATTACAAATCTACAGCCTAATTTCTACATGGTATCAAGGTTAGATTCACATTATAGCAGGAAATTCGAAGTTATCCTTAGAGGTTTGAATTTGAAGATCGGTGTAGCCAGATTTCTTCAAAGCTGAGAAGATGGCCTTCAATGGAATAAGGCTAGAGTATTCCTTGGAAGGCACCTCTAATTTTGTTGCATGGAGTGACCACAGGAAGCTAGCACTCAAGGATAAAATTTGAAGTATCAAGATGCAGAAGAGTGACACAATTTCACAGTATTTGAGCAATTTTACACAGTGTCGTGATGAAATTGGTGGGGTTGATGTTAATGTCCCTGAAGAAAACTTGGTAACCTTAGCCCTTCTAGGCCTTCCCAAGAGTTGGCATAGCTATCAAGATTCAGTGAATGGGAGGGAGAAACTACCAAGTTGGGAGCACTTATAGTCTGATTTGGTACTGAAGGAAATAAGGTGGAATACCAGAGATGACACTTCATCCAAGAGCGAGGATGAAGAAAAATTTGCATCAGATGGAAGGGCAAAGAAGGGAAAAGGGAAGAAATCCCAATCGAAACTAGAATCTAGTCAAGGAAGAAAGAAGAAAGATTTGTCAAAAATTAAATGCTTCCATTGTCATGGATATGGGCACTATGTAATGAAGTGTCCAAACAAAAGGAAAGCGAGAAGACCTCAAGAGGAGAAGTAAGTGAAGCTTTGGCTTCATAATTCAAGCTTGACTTTACCCTCATTGCATGCATGGTCAGCACAGTGATGGGGAGCATGTGGTACTTGGACTTAGGTCCATCATTCCACATGATGGGAAATAGAGATTTTTTTAGTGACCTAGAGGAGAAAGATTCATAGATACACATCGAGATGGTGGGTGATGGAAGGTATATCATGACTGAGATTAGTACAGTCACCTTTCATAGGGATTCGGGCTCCCCCCTCAAGCTCAAGGATGTCATGTTCGTTCCAGGCCTAAAGAAAAATATTGTCTTTGTTGTAGTTTTGGAATATCGTGGTTATGATGTGATCTTCGGTGTAGGAAAGGTGTTTTTGAGACACATACCCATGGGACAGGTGAAGCAGATCAGGATTCGGGTGAAGAACTTGTACAAGCTAGATGTGAAGGATTATGTTTCATTGAGCACAAAGGTGGAGAAGGAGTAGAGCTGCGATGTCGGGGAACTTTGGCATAAACTACTGGGCCATTTGCATCATGGCGCTTTGAATATCATGCAGCTAATAACCATAGGCCTCCCTAAAGGATCACTTGAGCAGCAGGATGTATGCAAAGGATATACTTTTGGGAAGTACACAAAAGCCACATTCCATGATTGAGACAGTAAATCGCATGCAGTCCTTGAAAGGATCCACTCTTATGTTTATGGACCTTTCTCGACAACTTGCGCTACTAACAAAAAATATTTTTTCATTTTTATTGATGAATTCTCACAATAGTGTTGGAACTTATTCATATATAAGAAGGATGAGACATTGTCCAAGTTCGTAGAATTCAAGGCACTGGTTGAGAAAGAAATGCGAAAGAAAGTGAAGGCTCTCAAGCACGATAATGGAGGTGAGTACATGTTGAATGAATTTTAAAATGTATGTGAAAAAGAAGGCATCCAATGAGAGTTGACATGACCCCACAACCCACAGTAGAATGGGGTGGCTGAGAGAAAGATTTGTAGCATTGTGGGAGCAACAAGGGTGACGTTGCATGATCGAGACCTACCTCTGCATTTGTGGGTTGAGGCTTGCAACATAAAAGTATATTTGCATAACTGGAGTCCTCATCGGATTCTTAACATGATTACACTAGAGGAGGATTTCTTGGGGAGAAATTTGGATGTGTCGCACTTCAAGATTTTTGGAGCCTTTTTTGACTACCATGTCTCTAAAGAATCAAGGAAGAAGATAGAGCCAACTACAAAATTGGGGGTATTTTTTGGTTACACAAAAACTCCCCACAACTACTGTGCGTACTTTCCATCCCTCAGAATGATAATTGTGTGAAAGGATGTAAAATTTGATGAAGACAAAGCCATGTGGTGCTCTCTTGAGAGGAAGCTTCAGATCCCACCAAAAAAGGAGCTTTTAGCTTCAAAGGAGGAACCTCAAGAAGTTGTGGAGCAGCCACAAGTTGAGGAGGAGAGAGGGGAGACAACCACTCAATTATAACCATCCAAACAAGGCTAGAAAAGGAGCAAGGAAGCTGAGAGACTTGTGCAGGATGTGAGGGAGAATGTGGGTGCTCCTTCAAATCAACATAGGTAGAGAAGGTCACCAAATTGATAAATTGGCTACATGGCTTTAATGATTGATCTTGTAGAGATGAAGACATCCTCTTTTGAGGAAGCAGTAGAGAAACAATCATGGGTTGGCACAATTGTGGAGGAATACAAATCCATTATAAATAACAGTGTTTTGGAAGTGGTCCCAAGACCAGGGGATAAATCAGTTGTGGGTTTGAGATGGATCTTCAAGGTGAAGCATGAAGCTGATGAAAGCATAGAAAAGTACAAGGCCAAATTTGTGGCCAATGGGTACTCTCAAGTTGAGGGGATTGACTATGAGGAGACTTTTTCTCCTATAGCAAGGTACTCATCCATTATATCAATTATTTCTCTAGCTACACAAATGAAGTGGAAGATCCACCAGATGGATGTGAAAACAACATTCCTCAATGGATTTATTGAGGAGGAGGTGTACACCGAGTAACCAGAAGCCTTCAAGACTTTTGATCGGGAGTCTCATGTGTGAAGACTCAAGCGAGCGTTGTACCGTCTTAAGCAAGCACCCTGTGCTTGGTACACCAGGAACGATAGCTATCCCATCGGTTTGAGCTTCACCAAAAGTGAAGTGAATACAAACCTCTATCATATCTTGGTAAAAGATGAATTGTTGATTATTATCTTATATGCTGATGACTTGATTTTAACTGGTGATGAGCAATTAATCAGGTCTTGCAAGGAGGACCTTGTAAGAGAGTTTGAAATGAAGGACATGGGTCTCATGCACTGCTTCCTCAAATTGGAAGTATAGCAAGGTGATGGGGAATTGTTTGTCTCTGATGGAAAGTATGCCAATGAGATACTTCAGAGGTGCAAATTATGGATCTTGATAGGAATAGAGTTGGGAAGTGTATAAATTCAAGGTAATTGGTTCCATGAGTCCTCCCAAAATAAGGTCATTTTGTCATCTTTGATTTCCCAGAAGTTGTGGTCTCGAATGAGAGCTTTATTATTACTTGTAGCCTTCCATATATGAGATTCTTTTGGACCATTTGTTGGTTGTATGTGTTGTTGAGGCAATAAATTTGGAGCATATTTATTTTCCCATGTGATGCACCAAGGAAGAGTGATATTTTTAAGCCAACACCACCAGGTTTCTGCACTCAGAATTTTGTTGATAATTTCCAGATCTCGAAGGCATAACCCTCTTATAGCTTTTAGAAGACATATTTTGTCCCATGCCACTAGAGCCCATTTTTTTTCTGAAGGTTGGTAACTCCCCATAAAAAGGCTCTCTAAATACTTTTGAGTTGATTGAGGATAGGTTTGGGGGCAATTAAGGTTGAGAGGATATATTGTAAGATGGATTTAAGAAGGGTGAAACATCTATAAAAATTAAGGGATCTAAATGTCCAGCTAGAGAGATTGGCTTCAAATTCCAAGAGAAAATCTTACCAAACTAAACTTTTGAGAGGATTGGTTGTGAGAGGGACACCTAGATATTTGGTAAAAAGGGAGATCTTTTGAAAACCTGGGTAATGAGAGATATGTAATTGAATAGCGAGAGGAGTATTAAAGAAGAAAATATGAGATTTTACTTTATTGATATCAATCCTCGAGGAAACTGCAAATGTGTCTAGGATATCCTTAAATATCTTCACTTCTTTAACAGAAGGTTGGCCCATTAGAAGGGTGTCACCTACAAATTGTTAGTGAGTTGAGCATTGATTATTAGAGCCCGGTGGAAGACCTTTGAGTCTTTTAGTGACTAATGTGTTCTTTATAAAACATCCAAGGCCCTCTGCTACAAGTAGAAAGATGTAAGGGGACAAGGGATCTCGTTGTCGAATGCCAATGGGGGAAGAAAAAGGATGAGAGGGTAAGCCATTAACAATGATGGAAAAGGATGCCTTAGATATGAGATCCATAACCCATGAGATCCACATGTCATGAAAACCAAAGGATCTAAAGACATGATAAATATATTTCCAACTGACTTTATCAAAGGTTTTGGACAAATCAAGATTGAGGAACATACCAGGTAGTTTGAAGGACCGAAGAGAGTGAATGTGCTCTTGGATAAGGATAATACTCTCTAGGATTTTTCATCCCTCGACATAACCATTTTGCTTGGGGGAAATAATGTCAGATAGAATGGGCTTGAGACAGTTGGAAATTGTTTTGGAAATGATCATGTAAATAACATTATAGAGGGTAGTGGGGCAAAATTCAACAGGAGAGATGGCATGAGAATATTTGGACATTAGCAAAATGAAGGTGGTGTCAAATTCTGAGAGAATGGAAGATGGACTTCTTGAGTCCTCCACGACTTGCCAAAGATCCTTACCCAAAATTGACCAGCAAATTTGGAAAAATTCTGAAGTGAGGCCATTCAAGGCTAGAGCCTTGTTCTTGGGCATGTTCATCAATATTTTTTCCACTTCCTGAAGAGTGACTAGTTTCAATAGTGCATCATTCTACTTTGTTGAGATTAGTTTTGGAATATGTTGAATGGTTTTCCTTATCTCGTTTTATATGTCCTACATTGGTTCTACTAGGATCATACTGAAGTATAGTGTGAGAGTGTCAGTCAATTCTTCATGGTTTTCAACATAATGATTATTCTAAGTGTGGAGTTTTCTAATTTTGTTGTGATGCATGTAATTGATCATTAACTTATGAAAAAATTTAGTGTTTCGCTCCCCCTCATGGAGCCATTTTATTTTATATTTTTGTTTATAAATATATCTTCTTTCACTAATCACTCCTAAATTTGAAAACAAAGGGTGTGCTCCTTGTCTTTTGTTTTCTTAGAGCTACCTTCTACAATTATTTGTTGTTAGAACTCTTTCATGTGGGCCTCCAATCTGAGTTTATCATAGAAGATGTTCCAAAATTCACTTTTGCTCCAAGATTTTATCTTTTGTTTGATAAATTTTAATCACTACTGGAATGAATATATCACTCTACCAGAAATGATTGCAGACTCTACCCACCATGATTCCATATTGGAGAGGAAACTTGGGTGCCAAAGCTAGAAAGCTTTAAATCTAAAAGGGGTTTTCCTCAGTTATGCAGGCCAACCTAAGAGCAGTTGTATGGGCTAGTGATCTAAACCAAAGTTGAGGAGGATAGAGGCATTGATGATTATGCTGGACAAAAGGAGGGATTTGGAGAGAAGAAAATGATCTAATTTAGAAGCAACTTATTAAGAGTCGCCTCACTGATTATTCCATGTGAATAATCTGTTGAAGGTGTGTTTGTCCACCAATTTGTAGGAGTTAATAAAGGAATTGAAGGCAATGGCCACCTCTTCTAGTTTTTTTATTCCACCTCGTTTCTCCTATAGGGATCCAATTAGGTTAAAATCCCCTCCTAGAATCCATTGATGAGAGGATACAAGTTTAGAAGTTAGGTTGAGGTTGGCTAAAAAGGTTCCTTTGTCCAAGGGATTGGTCGAACCATAGATGTTCAAGATGAAACCAAAATGAGTAGAGCCAATGGGTTGGAATCTAATAGTAAGAAAATGGGGAAGGGAGAAGGAGTCTTGGATCTTCACTATCGAAAGATTCCAAATACTAGCTAGGCCCTCTACTTCCCCTATAGCACAATGATAAAAGAGGTCACAATTTTTCCAGATTGACTTGATAATTTGAGGGAGAAGGAGTCTTAGATATGTATTATCGCAAGGTTCCAAAGAATGGCTATGCCTCCCACTGTCCCTGAAGCACAATGAGAAAGGAGGTCACAATTTTTCCATATTTACTTGATAATTATAGTGAGATTCTAGGAAGAGCACTTAGTTTCTTGTAAGAGCATAAAATCCAAGTTTTCTTGAGAAATAAGGTTTCTAAGGATTCAGTGCTTGGATTTTTGTTCATCCCTCTTACATTCCATGAGATGAATTCCGTCAATGGGATTGGATATGAGGGTAAATAGAAATTTCATGGGAGCCACATGGTCCAGATTCACCAAAAATTCACCAAGTTCTTGCAAGGGCTAGTTGTTGGGTTTCCTTCCATTATTTTTGGGTTCTTTTGTAGAGAGTTGTATCTTGGGGAGCATTATTCTTAATCCCTTGCATGGAAAGAGAAGACGAAGGAGGAAGGGATATACCTTATGCTTTGGATATCTTCAAAAGCTTATCTTGATATCGCATGTAAGCTTTGGCTATGAGTTGGATCTAATCATTGGGGATGGTTGTTGGATCTTTATTTTGCCAATCAATGATTATTTTCTCGAGATCCATGTCCTATAACTCAAGATCTTGCAATTCCTCTTCTTCCATAGTGGATGAAGACTTAGTAGTGGGTTTCTTGGAAGCCAATATTGAATCTTTTGGCATGTAGGTCTTGTTTATCGCTTGTGTCAAAGGGTTTTTTGATGTTATGTCTACCTGGTCTCTTGTAGTAGTTCCTTCATTAGTCTATAACAAGGTAAATTTTTTTTCTCCATGACTTCCAGCATGTGTAAACGATTCCCCTTTCTTATTAATTGTGCATTTCTTACCAGATACTGTGGTGAAGCCATTGTTGTATAAATTCCTTTTAGATTCAAATTTCTTATGTAATTTTATAAAACAAAAGACTTGAATCTACTCTACTCATGAGTGGGAATGATTTATCTATCGAGAATTCATGAAGTATACAAGAGAAATAATTCAATTAAAACATTACACAATGATTTCCTAAGAAAATCCATAGTTAAAAACCCTTGCTATCTATATATTTTATTAGTCAGAAAATATGAGAAGATTACAATGTTTTTCTCAAGCCCAAGCAACCTTTGCACTATCTTTATCTATCTCATTGGTTCCTAGAAAAATCTTGGCCAATACTTAACCAATTTTTTTCTTTCCCAAGTCCCTATTCCTTTGCACTATTTCCTTTGGAATTAGCCCCTATTAATTAGCGAATTTCCTCAAATGGAATTACGCAGTCCATCATAGGCCTTCTTCTAACTATATGCACCACATATACAATTTGGATGATTATATAACTGATAGTACATTGTCCTTAAACTCCAATATCAAATTGGTAACTCTCAAATCACACATGTATGAGTTATTTATGGTTGATTTATCAGTTAACTGGTTGAACACATGAAGAAATACCCCATTATTAGACCTACTACTAGTTCCTCCATCAGTTGGAACTAGCTTAACTAACTTTAACTTAGTTAAACTAAATTAATTAATTACAACTCAAAAGAAACTCAACCAGATATCCTATAAAGTAGAAGCTACTCTACATGACTCAATTTAGACCCTCAACTCAAGTTAACAAAACCAACTAAGTCAAATTAACTTAGTTAACTCATACAAGTTGTCTTGTGATGTGGAATTACAATTTTTCTCCTAATTTAATTCAAGGGAAAATTAAATCGGGATTTTCTTGTTTCATTTTTAACACTCCCTCTCAACAAGAAATGGATTATCAGATACCCCAATCCTACCTTTATGTAACTCAAATTTTCCTCTTGAGAGTACTTTATTCAAGATGTCTGCATCTTGCTCCTATGTAGGAATGTACTCCAACAACGTGATTCTCCTCTACACATAATCTCGTAGATGATGATACTAGATGTCAATATGGTTGGACCGATCATGAAAAACTATATTCTCAAAGAGTTTGATACAGCTCTAATTTTCACAATAACTCATTGTAGGATCCATCAGTTGACCAAATAACTCAACAAGGATCTTCCTCATCCAGATAGCCTCACAGGTTGCTTGACTAGCAACCATGTACTCTGCTTCTGTTGAACTGAGTGTAATTGATATTTGCTTCTTGTTGTACCAAGAAACTGTTGCTGACCCAATACTAAATATTCCCCCTGATGTGCTCTTCCTATATGATTTACTCCCTACCTAATTTGCATCTGTGAAGCCTTTAAGCTTCACTCCCTTCATCCATATGTACCAAATACCAAACTAAGTGGTGCCTCTGAGATATCTCAACACATGTTTACTTGCCTTCCAATAGAGTTTGGTTAGTGTAACCATTGTTTGACTAAGCTAGTTAATTACAAAACACATGCTATGCCATGTGTTCACCAAGGACATAAGTTAACCCAAAAGCTTCATGTAAATGTTAGCCTCTACTACTTCACTTGAAGTAGCATCTTCCTTCCTCCAATTCCCTGCTAGAGGAGTCTCCATGGGTTTTTTTCTTTGCATGTGGAACTTCTTTAGTATCTCATTGGCATACTTTCCCTGAGAGACAAATAGTTCTCCATCTCCTTGTCATCCTTCCATACCAAGGAAATAATGCATGAGCCCCAAGTCTTTCATCTCAAATTCTCTTGCAAGATCCTCTTTGCAAGATTTGACCAACTTCTCGTTACCTGTTATAATTAAATCATTGACATATAATATTATAATCAATAATTTACCTTCAACCACAATATGGTAAATTTTTTCATCTGCTTCACTTTTGGTGAAGCCCAACTTGGTGAAACAGTTTTGATCCTAGTGTACCAAGCACAAGGTGCTTGTTTCAATCCATATAATGATCACTTGAGTCTTCACACATGTGACTCTTTGTTGAAGGTCTCAAATCCTTTTGTTTTCTCTATGTACACCTCTTCCTCAATCACTCCATTGAGGAATGTTGTCTTCACATCCATCTAATGTATCTTCCATCCCATCTACGCTTGAAGTGCTAGAATAGATATGATTGAAGAGTACCTTGGTACTGGAGAAAAGGTCTTGTAATCAATTCCCTCCACCTGAGAGAACCCCTTGGCCACAAATTTGGCCTTTTGTTTCTCGATACTTCCATCTATTGCTTGCTTCACCTCATAGATCCACTAGGAACCTACCACTGACTTGTCCTCTGAACTTGGGACAACTTCCCAAGAACTATTCCTTATAATGGATTCATACTCCTCTACCATGACATCAACCCATATTGTTTTATGCATTGCTTCCACGAATGAAGATGGCTCATTCTCTACACTCTTGCTCAACAAATCCATGTAGCCAGTGTACCAATCTAGTGACCTCTTTTGCCTACGTTGTGATGTGGGTGCCCCCACATTCTCTATAGCATAATGCATCAATTTGTCAGCTTCTTTACTGCACTTCCTTCCATCTCTAGATGTCTCTACATGTGGCTACTACACATCATCCTGAGGTTCTTACTTTGGAGCTAAAATCTCCTCATCTGCATGTAACTAAAGTTCCTTCTCAAGGGAACATCTCATTGCCTTCTCTTCATTGAACTTCACATCTCTACAAAAAAAATTCATCCTATGATATGGCAAGTATACCCGATATTTGTGAGGTGTATCAGTGTACCCCAAAAATATGCCCAACTAAGTTGTCAGCTCTAACTTTTTCCTTGCATCTTGGGTAACATGATAGTAAACTAATGAACCAAGGATCCTGAAGTGTGACACATCTGGTTTCTTCCTTCAAAAAGCTTCTTTTGATGTACTCATCTTGAGAATCCGATGAGGATTCCTATTCTACACATATACAATTATGTTGCATGCTTCAACTCATAAATGAAATGGTAGGCCCTAACCATGTAACATCGCCAGTGCATCTCCCACAATACTTTTGTTCTTCCTTTTAGCCACCCCATCCTATTATGGGCTATGGGGTGCTATTAAATCTCGTTGAATGTCTTCTATTGCACAAAAGTTCTTGAACTCATTCGACAAATATTCTCCATTGTTATTGCTCCTGAGAGCCTTCACTTTCCTGCCAGTGTCTTTCTCAATAAGTGCTTTGAATTCTATAAATTCAGAGAACGTATGATATTTTTTATGCTTGAAGAAAATCCAACACTTACGTGATAAATCATCACAAATATCACATAATCCCTATGTTTGTCCATGGAGGCTATCGAGAATGATCCACACACATCTGAGTGAACTCTTTCAAGGATCACTTGTGCTCGACTCTCCTTATCTGAAAGGTGGCTTTGGTGTATTTGTCCTATAGAAATTTGTTGCATGATCTTCAAGGCTCCATGGTGCAAATGGCATAATATTCTATGCCATAATTCATCGATGTCTCATCTCCGCACCTTCTCTGCTTTGCTACTCAAAGTAGTGCAGTCTTCTACATCCAAATTGTAGGGTTTCTTCACTCGAACCTTGATCCGCTCCACTTGTCCTGTGGCTATGTGACAAAGGAGATACTTTCCTTTATTAAATATCACATCGTATCCACAATCTTCTAACATAGCAACTGAAACTAAATTCTTCTTCAAACCCGGAACATACATGACATCTTTTAATGTGAAAAGAGAACCAGACTCTCTCTGAAAAGTAACAGTATTGATGTTGGTCACACTATACCTTCCATCATCTCCCATCTTAGTGTGCATCTAGAGGCCCTTCTCCAAGTTGCAGAAAAAACATTTGTTTCCAGTCATATGTAATGAGGCTCCACTATCCATATACCACACACTACCCATCATTAATGTCATCATGCATGCAATGAGGGTAAAATCCAACTCGAATTGTGAAGTTAGAGCTTCAGCTACCTCTTTTCTTGAGGGCTTCTTGTCGACCTTCTTGTGCGGACAGTTTGTGGCATAGTGTCCCAGCTCATGACAGTGAAAACATTTAATCTTTGACAAGTCCTTATTCTTTCCACCCTGACTGGAATCCCCTCTAGATTTGGATTTCTTCCATTTCCCTTTATTTTCCTTTCTATCCAAGGCATGGTTCTCCTCATCATCATACTTGGATGTGTTGAGAAATCTAGTGCATCAAGTATTAGGAGATTTCTCTCTGAGATAGCTACTTGTGAATTCTTTTTACTTCTTAGATTAAATTCTTCACTTTAGATTATTATTGTGTTCTACTTTCTCAAACAATTACCAATTCATAAACAATAAAGAGACAAGAGACATAGAATGTAGGTTATTTTCTAGGGACAAAACCTCTCCACTTGAGAGGAAAACACACACAAATTATTCTTCTTATAGAAACTCCAATCGATGAATACTAAGACCAAGACCCTTGACCTATTGAGCCTCTCCAAGACCACAAATTTTGACCTATTCAGCCTCTCCAAGACCAAGACACCAAGCTTCTTGTTTTGACCTCTATTTAGAGTCAAATATAATCCACTACCTGCCCCTTCTACTTTTGCCTCGACTTCCTTATAGATCTTGGCTTCCTTGTCTTTGCTTCAGACTTGCAGCTCCTCGACCCTAATTCATAAGTCTTAGTACATGTAGATGGCCTTATTTTACACCTTCATTACATTCACTTAGTGTAGAGACATTTCCTTGCTTAACTCGACTTCTCCTTATTCTACAATTCGGCTATCTAGATGACTGAAGTATTTCGGTCCTAAAAAATCCCTGATATCAGCCCAAAACAACCTTAGCTTCTAGTCCTTCCTTCTTCACTTGGGGAGAGGCTTCCTTAATGAGAATTTTCACTTCCTATTGTAGACTTTATGTACCTTGCACTTTAGACTATGATCTCCAAAAATATTCCTCTAAAATGATGTTGAGTACTCCTATTTATAGTTGTTTTCGAAGGTAATTAGCTAGCCTAACATGTAGGTGAGCTGAAGTGACTCTTGGGGGAGACAATTAATTTCATTTTGAATCTGACTTGAGGTTAATGCTTGTGCTTGGTCTTGGAGTTCTATTTGACATATTCATTGACTCATATACAAATATAATATGCCCAAGAAGGGTCCTTCATACATGACATAGACTCAACTTCTAAGGACTCACAATGGGAGTCATACTAAAATAAAATTCCTTGCTCATGAAACCCATGAGACAAGCATTACAATAATAATTTTATTCTTCTTCTTTTCATCAATTACACTAAATGACAACTACATGTGTCATTATGAAGATCATACCTATTTAATTTTCAACGCTCTCTCTTAACTAGGGAGGTATTCATAATCATTAGAGGATTTTTGAGGTCTAAATGGGCCTCCTAAGAAAAATGTACCACCAAAATAAACTTTATAAGAACCAATAGGATTCAAGATGATTATGTCAACCATGGGGGATGATTCACCATTTTTGGAGTAAAAAAGTACAAAGATTAAAAAATAATAAGATAATAAAACTACTTTTTCCACTCATATTTTCAACCTATCTCCCTAAGTTTTTACTCAAGTTTTGAGTAGGAGTACTCGTTGGATGCAAAATTTAATTCCTCATCCAAGGAGTGAAACTCAAATTTCGAGTAGGAGTACTCGTTGGATGCAAAATTTAATTCCTCATCCAAGGAGTGCCCATGTTGCATACTTTCGATGGACTCTACTACACGAAAAATGAGAAATACATGAAAAAACGTGATTGCAGTCATGTTTTTCATGTATTTCTCATTTTTCGTGTAGCAGGGTCCATTGAAAGTATGCAGCATGGGTACTCCTTGGATGAGGAATCAAATTCTGCATCCAACGAGTGTTTAAGCTCGAAATTTAAGTGAACCCACACGGAGATAAGTTGAAAATATGAGTTGAAAAAATAATTTTACCTTTTTTCCCTCTAAAATTTGATGATGTAATCTAATCTTATTTTATTATTTCCACTATTATTTCATAATTTCCTTAGGAGGCCCATTTTAGACCTCAAAAATCCCCTAATGGGTACTTGGGCATTCCCAATCTAAAGAATTTCTCATAAGAAGAGTCAGATTGGTAACCCATCTGTATAACATGATATCAACCAACATTATCACATAGCAAGGCCTTGACTAACAACTTTATCTCTCCACGAGATCTGAGCACAATGCTAGTGAGACCAATGATGCATGGACACCCTCATGATTGCCTCACTTGAAACATACCCCACCTGGGTTCTCAAGGTGTCTTCCACCAGGACTATTCTTATCTTGGATTCCTAGTCCTCAAATAATATTGGTCCTCTACGACTACACTTATCTTGGATTCCCTTATACATCCTCAAAGAACATCAGATTCCAGATGTTTACCCAATCCTCCATTTTGTCTTCCCAACTGAAGACAAGGATGATGTGTCTATCACTCCCTCTTAATTAGGGAGGACATATCTATTCCAATAAAGGAATGTACTCATCCCTACAAAAGGAATGTACCTAAGCTCCCTCTTGGATTAGGAATTTCCAAGTTTCTTCCAAATAAGAAACTTGTTTCTAGACTCCCTCTTAATTAGTGACCTACAACAGCTCCTCGGGTGGAGATGATGGGACAACTAGCTACTTGACGAACTCATCCTCACAATTTCATGAACTTATTTTCGTTATTCAGGAGTCTTCATGTTTGGGACTTCTACATAGTGAACCGACCATCAATCACTTTCATCCATGCTTCATCCATGTCATCATCTGAAAGTGATCCATCAGTCCATATTTGGCCTTCCTTCATGCCATGTTGGTTTCTTCATGCCATGTTTACTTAAGGATCTTTCATCCTACTAAATGTGCATCAGTGGTGGAAGACATCCATAGATATTCCCTTAGCAACCCTACATAAACCCATCTAGGTATTCAAAGATAAAGGAATGAACATTAAAATCAACATTACCTTGGTGATGGTCTTTCATCATGACATCTTCCAATTTGCATCAACATTATGTATATATATCAACACATCTCTCAAAGATATATATTGTTAAGGGTCTCTTTCTTTTTCAAACTCCATCAGAGTCTTCTTATCTTCCATGGTCTTTTGGATGTTTGATTTCCTTTACCATGGTTTCATATTCCATTATCTCTTCCTTCCTTTCTTCACACATTATATTCCTAGGATCTTCCAATCAAAGTTCCTCAATTGTGGTCAACCACCTCATACTTCATATGAGGACATATTATGTTGATTTCATCTCGTGAATGAGTGACCTATGCATTCTTGCATTCCTTTGAGAGAGGATATCCTTTCTTTTGATCATGCTCTTAGGATAAAACATGATATATGCAACAATATGACATGACTTCCATAATATCAAATGTAAGCATGGATACCTCATTTTTCATTTGGGTGATCCAGACTTCATGCAACAACTTCCTTGATTGAAAGAGCTTCAATCCCTTCATCTGATTCACTTTTATGTCATCATATCATTATCTCATGAATTCCAAAAGTTTGGAATTATTGATGAAACACTTTCTTCTCATGATTAGTGAACCTTTCAATGAAGATTCCATCAGAGAATATTGAGGATCTAAAGTATCCCCATCAACATATTTTTCCTTTTGATACCTTGTACTAGATGACCTTGCCATTTATGTTTCCAATGAGATTGTCAAGAATTATATCCTTGACTTCCATAGATTCTAACCATCTTTCATGCTTTTCTATGATGATGTCCCGAGCTCTTGCTTTCAATGCTTCTATGATGCCTTAATGCATCCCATCATTTAGTGAATAATGATAGCCATATATTACAATAGAAGAGTTAGTAACTTGAGAATAACTTAGGTGAGGAAGACTATCTCAATCATAATAGATATCTCTTACTTCCTCATTCTTGGATTTCTTCTTTTTAGCTTCCTCCACTTCTTCGATGATACGGGATTCTTCTCTTCTTCTTTTTTTATTGTCCTTATTGATCTTAGGACAATCTCTTTTGTAGTGTCCATATTCTTGACACCCATAGCATTGGATTTTAGATGTTATTTTTCTTTTTCTAAGGGCCAAACTTTCCAAATTGTCCCTTTATTCTTGTCATTGCAGCATAAGCTTGATGTTTCTCACTTGCTCCCACATCAGATTTGTCCTTTAGTATATATTATTCAATCTTTCATAGTAACCATATACCCTAGAATGGAGTAGCTTATTTCTTCCCATAAATACTTGAAGTAAATTTACCCCGCTCTACCTCTAGTGAATTTAATACAACTGTAGCCGTTTCAATATGAGACATGACTTCTCCCAGATCTTGTAGTTGATCTTGGATCTCAGATATCCTCATAAAGTATGAGGATATTCCATGTTCCCTAGACATCTCCATCTTGTAGAGTTCTTTCCTTAATGAGATGACTTCTCCACCAGTGCTTATGAAATACAACTCTACTAGTTTATTATAGATTTATTTTGAAGTAGTCTAGATACATATGGGATGAGGGGGTATTAAATGGTTTCATTGAGAATCATTTGAGACCTAATTTCCCCTATCATATACTTTTCAAGTTCTTGAGCATTGTCTTCTCATGTTTTGGTGATAAAACCTTTGACATGATCCATGACCTCATTTTCAATGAGATTTAGATTTTTCCTTTTCTTCCATGTAAGATAGTTTGAAGCCCCAACCAATTTGTTGATTTCTTTGCAAAAGGACATTTTGAAAGATTCAGGTAAGGTCATATACTTACTTGATAGGATTCTCCTTTCTTCTTGTTGCTTCCTTGATGTTGATGATGATATAGAGAGTAGAAAACTTCTCCTTGATGAAGGTAGTTTTCTTCAAGAGTGATCCTTGATCCCACAGAGAGTGATATCTCTTTGGATTCTTTGATGAAGATCAATTATGACTTCTTGGTGATGTCTTCAATGCTAATGAGTTTTGATTCGTAGATATATTCAACTTGGCCTTCTTTTCTTGATGATGATCCCAAGACTTATTTGTAGACTCGTTCTTCAATCTAGGGTTATAATGCTTCCTTTGTAAATATTTTTTTAAAGATGATATTTACTTTGATTCCTTCCTCAATATTTGATCCTTGAGTGTCCCTTGATAATATTCCCTTCCTTGACTTTTTCACCTTTGATCTGATACCATGTTGACAAATCTAGGGAATCAAGTATTAGGTGATTTCTCTAAGAGATAACTTCTTGTGAATGCTTTTTACTTCTTAGATTATATTCTTCACTTTAGATTATTATTTTGTTCTTCTTTCATCAAATAGTTACCAATTCATAAATAATAAATATACAGGAGACATAGAATGTAGGTTATTCTCTAGGGCCAGAACGTCTCCACTTAAGAGGAAAACCCACACAAATTATTCTTCTTATAGAGGCTCTGATTGACGAATACTAAGACCAAGACCGTTGACCTATTTAGCCTCTCCAAGACCAATACTAAGACCTATTTAGCCTCTCCAAGACTAAGACACCAAGCTTCTTGTTTTGACCTCTATTTAGATTAAAGATAATCAATCGCCTTCCCCTTTTACTTCTACCTCGACTTCCTAATAGATCTCGACTTCCTTGTCTTTGCTTCATACCTATAGCTCCTCAGCCCTAATTCATAGGACTTAGTGCATGTAGATGGACTTCTTTTACACCTTTATTTCCTTCTCTTATGGTAGAGACATTTCCTTGCTTAACTTGACTTCTCCTTCTTTCTCAATTCGACTACCTAGATGACTAAAGTATTTCAGTCCTTTTCGTGTAGAAAATAGTCCTTGATATCAGTCCAAAACAACCTTGACTCTTATTCCTTCCTTATTTGCTTCGAGAGAGGCTTCCTTGATGAGACTTCGTACTTCCTACTGAAAACTTGTTTTACCTCACACTTCAGACTGTGATCTCTGGAAATCTTCCTCTGAAATGATGTTGAGTACTCCTATTTATAGTTGTTTCCCGAGGTAATTAGTCAGCCTGACATGTAGGTGAGACAATGTGAATATTGGAGGAGACAATTAATTTCATTTTCAAGTTGACTTGAGGTTAATGCTTATGCTTGGTATTGGAGGGCTACTTGACATATTCTGTAGAATTTCCCACTATAGATCAACAGATTATGCAATATACTAAAGCAAAATACAAGATCTACTTCTACAAAAAACTTTGTGAAAGATTAATCGATTTTGAGCAAGATCAAACAGAACACATATAACAGAGAATGAGAAATCAATCACACATCAACACAGAAGAATACTTTGGGAAAAGCCTTAGCTAAAAACCCCGCTATCTATATTATCATACAAGTGGAAATATCTCTGGATTACACAAAGCTTTAGCTCACAAGCTATCCAGCTCTTGGTACAATCCCTCAATGTTTCTCATAGACTAAATAGACACAACATATGTCTTCCTCTAGTCCTCCAAACCTCCTATTTCCTTGCGCAATTTCTCTTGGGTCCTCCAACTGCAACTTGTGTGATTCTCACCTCACACACAACACTGACCTCCAAAATAACTGCACAATCCTGAAGGAGATAATTCCTTCTGCATGGATGAGTTTCCTATATAGGAAAAATCCTCCAATTGATAGTACATTTTCCCTTCCTCTGATCTCAATTGGGTCTCTGACTAAACTAACATGCATGAGTTATTTATGAGAGAATATTCAGTTATCTAAAGTACAATAGTTACATGCATCTAATCTAACTGGACTTAACTCAATTAACTGAGCTAACTAATTACAACTCAAAGTACAACTCATCCTGATCTCCTTTAATCAAGGGATAACTTCCTCTTTAATGGAGAAATTGTTGCATGTCTTCACATAGACTTCATGCTTGATTTCCTACAACTAATTAACTCAAGATGAATTAATTAATTATTTTACAAATAGTTGCTAAGATCAAATTCGAATTTTACTTCTCAATTTTAGTTCAAGGACTAACTAAAATTGGAATCCATCTCGAAATTCTATTTATAGCAATGTTATTTTTAGCACTTCCATTTTTCATTCCTTGTTACTATATCCAACACTAGTACTCGAACTACTATTTATAGCAGTGCTATTTTTAGCATTTCTTATTGCTATTTTCAACACTCCCTCTCAACAAGAAAGACATTCAACTCGAACCTGATCCTGAACCTTTGGAATGTTCTACATGCCACATTGCTCCCAAGTGTTGTTGCTCCAGCAACTCTAGAAACAAAAAAATATCCAATCTGAATCAAAATGATGCCTCTGTCATCAAAGTCTCTTACTGCTATTGCCTCTGTCGACTGAAAACTCCGCACCTCTGTGCTCTTCAGTATCTGACTACTCTAGCCTATGTCACTTTGATCTCTAACTGCATCAATCACACTGATTTATGTTGTTGCATCTGTGTTTCTATTGGTCCTATCTCCCAGCACTGCATCTGCATTGCACCTCGTCTCATCATGTTGCATTGTGCTGCCCATTGCTGCACTACACTCAATTACTGAGAAGTAAGTAACTAATCTCCCAACTAACCTCCCTATTAGGCTAGAAACATCTTCTGATGCTAAAGCTTCGTCTGTCACTCCATCTGCATCTATCTCTACCCACTTAGCCAATCCTGCTACTCCTCGTTGGGGCTCCCATAGCAAGGTCTAATCCAAGAGGTTGGGTACCTCAATGATCTTGCCCCTATTCCAACCTTCTCAGGGCTGTCACTCCACATCGCCCCACCTCCTACCAGGAGGTATGGATGTATGTGATCCCTTTTCCCACTTGGCTCGAAATTTCCCCTATTGGTCTCTGCATGAATGGATGCCTCCACTCGGTCTCCTCTTAGCTTCTCCAGTTGTGGCTGCTCCACAACCTCCTGAAGTTGCTTCACCAATTGTGGCTCCTCCACAATTGTCTGAGACTTCTTTTGGGGCTGCATGTTGAGAGGTAATGTACTCTCCCTCTCAACCACCAAGTATCTAACCTTTGCCTTGCTCCTCAAGGCTTTGCATGCATCTTGTACCTCAAGTGCATACAAGTTCTTGGCTAGCACACCAATCTGTTTCATCTTTCCTGTCGTCACAATTTTTTTTGAAAAAGAGCTGATTTTAAATCAGCGATATCTCCCTCATCTGAGCTCCAATTCAGCCGATTTTGTTTTTGAATTTGGGTCTTTTTCTGCAAGGAATCCAAATCTGCTATTTGTTTCTAAAAATTTTGCACAAAAATTTTCAGATCTGCTCTAAAAACTCACAGCCCAATTTTTTTTACTTCAAGTTTTCTTCTTCGTATATTGTTCACTGCTCCAATACCATGTAGAATTTCCCACTGTAGATCAACAAATTATGCAATATACTAAAGCAAATACAAGGTCTACTTCTACAACAAACTTTGCGGAAGATTAATTGATTTTGAGCAAGATCAAATAGAACACATATAACACAGAATGAGAAATCAATCACACATGAACACAGAAGAATATTCTGGGGAAAGCCTCAGCTAAAAACCCCACTATCTGTATTATCATACAAGTGGAAATATCTCCAGATTACACAAAGCTTTAGCTCACAATCTATCTAGCTCTCAATACAATCCCTCAATGCTACTCATAGACTAAATAGACACAACATATGCCTTCCTCTAGTCCTTCAAGCCTCCTATTTCCTTGTGCAGTTTCTCTTGGGTCCTCCAGCTGCAACCTGTGTGATTCTCACCTCACACAACAACACTAACCTTTGAAATAACTGCGCAATCCTGAAGGAGATAATTCCTTCTACATGGATGAGTTTCCTATATAGGAAAAATCCTCCAACTGATAGTACATTGTCCCTTCCTCTAATCTCAACTGGGTCTCTGACTGAACTGACATGCATGAGTTATTTATGAGAGAATATTTAGTTATCTAAAGTACAGTAGTTACATGCATGCATGCATTAACTAACTGAACTCACAATTAATTCTACAAACTATTAGAACTAATCTAACTGGACTTAACTCAATTAACTAAGCTAACTAATTACAACTCATGTTGATCTCCTTTAATCAAGGGATAACTTCCTCAACCAATGGAGAAATTGTTGCATGTCTTGACATAGACTTCATGTTTGATTTCCTACAAGTAATTAACTCAATATGAATTAATTAATTATTTTATAAACAACTGCTGAGGTCAAATTCGAATTTTACTTCTCAATTTTAGTTAAGGGACTAACTAAAATTGGAATCCATCCCAAAATGCTATTTATAACAATGTTATTTTTATCACTTCCATTTTTCATTCCTTGTTGTTATGTCCAACACTGGTACCCAAATTGTTATTTTTAGCACTTCTATTTTAGCATTTCTTGTTACTATTTTCAACATATTCATTGACTCTTATACAAATATAATATGCCCAAGAAGGGTCCTTCATACATGACATAGACTCAAATTGACTTTATGACAAATCCTAAGGAATCACAATGGGATTCATACTAAAAATAAAATTTCTTGCTCATTAAACCCATGAGACAAGCATTACAATAATAATTTTATTTTTCTTATTTTCATCAATTACATAAAATCACAATTACACATATCATTATGAATATCGAACATATTTACTTTTCAATAGGATGAGGTTCCATCTCTGGTGTTTTGTCTTATCTCTTCTTGCACCAAGTTGGACCACAACCACTCCCACTTTGGTAGATGCTCCCTCCCATTTATTGAATCCTGGTAGTTGTGCCAGCACTTGGGAAGGCTTAGAAGTGCTAGGCTAGCTAGATCATCTTCAGCAACTATAATACCAACACTCCCAAGCTCATCTCGACATTGGGGTAACCTGCTTAAGTACTGTGGCATTATGTCACCCTTCTCCATCTTGATCTTCCAAAGATTTTCCGTAAGTGCGAGCTTCCTGTGGTTACTGTTATTCTAAAACAAGTCTATCAAGGCTTGCCACATTACATATGGTTTATCCTTCATGTGAATACTTGAGACAATATGATCTACTACTCCTTCTAGTATGATCCTCCTCGCCTTTGCCACATATTTCTTCCGCTCTACTAGATCTTGAGCATCGGTTGTTGGAGGATTAGGAATAAAATTTTCTATGAATTCCTTTAGCACGTTGTCTTCCAATATTGCCTCCATCTTGTCCTTCCAACAAATATAATTCGAGCTACCCTCAATTTCATACTTGAGTCTCAATCCATAGAATGACATCCTATTGGATCTGAAGAATGATCCTACAAATTCAATTTCACCTACAAAGACAAACTTGTATTCTTCTCTCTCGTGTGATTTCAGCTCTAATACCATGTAGAAATTCCCTGTAGATTCAAACTGATTATGTAATTTTCTAAAACAAAAGACTTGAATCTACTCTACTCATTAGCTAAAAAAATTAATCAATCGTGAAATCATGAAACATACAAGAGAAATAATTCAATCAACACACCACACAATGATTTCCTAGGGAAATCCACAACTAAAAACCCCTACTATTTGTATATTTCATTAGTCATAAAATATGAGAAGATTACAATGTTTTTCTCAAGCCTGAACAACCATTGCACTATCTCTATCTATCTCACTACTTCCTAGACGAGCCTTGGCCAACACTTAACCAATTTTCTACTTGTCCAAGTCCATATTCCTTGCATTGTTTCCTTGGGAATTAACCCCTATTAATTAGGGAAATTCCTTAATTGGAATTGCACAATCCATCGTAGGCCTTCTTCTGACTTCATGCACCACTTGTACAATTTGGATGATTATACAACTGATAGTACACTGCCTTTGAACTCCAATCTGTAGGAATTTACAGGGTAAGTTCCTCAGATAGAACACCAGAAGGACACCGCTCACAAACAGATCACAGATCAATACACCAGTATTTTGACGTGGTTAAAACCCTCAGAGAGGGAAACAGTCACGGACTGCGCCAATGTGGCTACTACAGGCAATTTATTAATAAAAGAATGAAAATTTACATAAGCTTCTCTCATGCACGATTAACCTACAAATGACCCTCCATGCGCTTTAAGTAGAATTCATGGACCAATCGGGTGTCAAGCCACGGATCAAGTGTCGGTAATACCGAGGAGAGAATGAACCGTCGGATCACTACATATCGTGACCGTCGGATTGTAAGTTACAAAATGTACAACGGTAAAGAAACACACTTTACCTAACTCTATACTAGACCAAGTTGAACTTAACTTTTCCTATGTGTCGGAATATCCTAACATCCCCCCTTAAGAACAACTTAGGATAGGATTGAAGGATTTACAAATATGACACAATAGGAGAAGGAAGGAGGCACTAGAGCCTATCCCCCCTTAGTGACAACTTCCTGAACTCCAACCTTAAATCGAAGTTTAGTAAACTTCGCCTCTGTGAGAGCCTTTGTAAAGATGTCTGCAACTTGATCATCTGTTGAACAATATTGCACTTCAAGAACATGGTCATGAATGAGCTTTCTGATGAAGTGCATGTGTAGTTCAATGTGTTTGCTGTGCTGATGCTGAACTGGATCTTTGCAAAGCTGAATGGCACTTTGATTATCACACCAAAGTGTAGTCGGATGCTGCTGCTCAAAGGCCAATTCTGATAGTATCTGACGAAGTCACAAGGCTTCCTTACTAGCTTCCACGGCACCACGATACTCTGCT
>APFE031615262.1:6804-19123 GCA_000404065.3 Pinus taeda
AAATTTATGAAAAGTGGTCCTTGAAAGAAAAGAAGTAGGGGGTTGTAGCTCCCTTCCAGGAGAGACTGAAAACGAGAGAGAGTTGTAGCTCTCTGCAAGTTGCAGCCTGCGTACTGGTA
Source organism: Pinus taeda (assembly GCA_000404065.3). Lineage (NCBI taxonomy): Eukaryota > Viridiplantae > Streptophyta > Pinopsida > Pinales > Pinaceae > Pinus > Pinus taeda. Next base: position 6,924 of record APFE031615262.1, read on the forward strand.
AAGGACTGCACCAATACAAGACCATTGTAAAAGGAGTTTCTAATTTGAAAGAAGATAGAGACATATTGCAGCAGGTGGTTTTCACCCACATTGGGTTTCCACCTTATATCTGGGTTCTTTGGTGTGCCTATCTATTTTTCTTGTTCTTGTTTATTATTATATGGCACTGACATACAAATTAATGATCAATATTTGAAGAATAAATTAAAGTATAAATCTGGAAGCTATATTGAGAAGAGTTTGATAATACTGATTCACCCCCCCCCCTCTCAGTATTATTTCCAACAATTCCTATATGCCCTTAACCTTGGGTGTTTGGAAAAGTATTCCCCTTTAATCTGTTTTATTATTAGTTCTGAGTCCCCGTGAATTAAATTTCTCTTGGCACCTAGCTTCTTTAAAAGTTGTAACCCCAGAATTAAGGCTTCATATTCAGCTATGTTGTAAGTACATTGAAATTTTAACTTATATGAATGGCCTTCAGAGTGACGAGTTTGTGAATTTGAAACCCATACACCTACCCCTGATCCCTCTTTGCTGATAGCTCCATCAAAACCCAAATTCCATAGATGTTCATTTTGTTCATCATGTTTCACCAGATCTGTTTTTCATTCCTCATTTTCACACAAGTCTGTTTCTAAATTGGAAATTTGTTCATTCATATTTCAATCATTGTACAAAATAAAAGAATCAAGGTCTAAATGGACTGAATATAAGGGATAATTGTTAGGTTTATCCTGACTGGTAACCATAAATTTCATTATTTTTTCTCTATATAGTCTCCTCTTCTAACCAAACATTGGAATGGTAGCATAGGTCATATCCATTTGAAGGGTTCCTTGCACTTTATCTCCCCACAAGTGAGACAATAACATGCCATATTTAGGAGGTATGTTTGCAACAACTATGTCCATTACCAAGCTCTTGGCTGGTATTTGTGCTAAATTGACACATAAATCCTTAATGAGACCTAGGCATTTTTCTTTACTTGAACCGAAAGAATATAAATCTATGTATTTTATAGTGATGTCGAGTCCCAATTTTTCCATGAAAACCTTAGGCATGAGATTATGAGAAGCCCCTAAGTCAAGCATTGCATTGTGAATTTTTTTATCATGAATGTTTAAACTGATGTAAAATGGAGGTACATCTCCATCTTGGATATTTATTGTTGATCATCAGATACATTCATTGTATCTATATCATCCCCTATATTCAAAGCTTTCATCACTTGTGATCTATATGCGGTTTTATTCATGAGTTATCTTAGAGGAATGGATATTTTAATTTTTGCCAATTCATGTTCTATACTGAATGATGTTGAAGTTTTATTTATATTGAGGGCATCTTGTTTCTCAGCAACATCCTTTTGGGAAATATTTTTTTTTTGGCTAGTATAGGGACTATTAGTTTGAGTTGCTTTGAAGATAGTATCAAATGTCTTTTGGGTTGGATCATCTGCGTTTGTTTTAGCAGGAATGTCAATATTTTTCTTAGCAGGTGTGTCAACTGCATTTTTATTGCAAGTATCAACATTATTTTTAGTAGGATTATCAACTGTTTTCTTACTCCTTAGGTTATATTTCCTATGAACTTCCATAATAGCATTTTCAAAACCTTGCTTTTAATCTTCTGATTCGTCAAAATCTACTTCATCTTGTGAAAGAAGGAAAAGGTCTTGTTCCTCTTGGGTAAGAAATGTAGAGTCGTTATCATTTACTCCCACTAAATTTATTTGAGTATCATTCAGGTCTTCAGCTAATTCTCCCTCCTCATTTATATAGTTCCCTTGAAATGGAGGTTCGATCTACCAATCTGGACCTTTTTTTTCTCTTTGTTTGATTTGGGGTGGATTTCTCCTACAATTAGGATTTCTAATTTGGGGAGCAAGTTGGTTTTCTCTAGGAGGAGCACTATCACTTATAGTTATCCTCTCCATCATCATCTCCATTGTTCTAAGTAGATTATCTATTTTATAATTTGATGGAGAATAGGAGGAAGGTTCCTCCTTGATAGTATCCCTTCGTTCAGTTTTTAGTTTTTCTTTTTAGTCACATCAAATCCTTCAATTAAATGGAAAAGGGCCAAGCCCAGTGGAGGTTTAATAGAAACAGGAATTGCGTTATAAACTTTATTTAACCTATCACAATATTCTTCCACAGTTTCATTAGGCCCTCTTTTTAAGTTTTTATATTCATTCAGAATCCGAAGGGGATTCTATTTGGTTTCCCACCTATTTAGGAAATCTTAATGAAAGGCATCAAGATCATCTATACAAGTTTTTGTTAAATTTTTGAACCATTATCTTACCTCTCCACCCAAAATTTGGGAAAAAAGTCTCATTTTTACATCGCTTTCATCCACTTCCTGAAGATAAAAAAAACTGGCATTTTGTCTACATGTTGTTGTGCAGTGATGGCACCACTGGCATCAAATTTAGGAATTCTGGTTTCATAATCTTGGGGCATAGGATGCAATTGCCCAGGTAAGACCAAGGGAGCATAATGATTTTCCATGTTGGGTTGAATAGTATGTGAGCTTATGGGAGGTACAGATGTAGGAGTTCTTAAAATAGGTTCAGTCGTTGTTTGTAATACTATTGGAGGAGTAGTGGAGATTGTGGAAGAAGTGGGACTAAATGATGCAAGATGGATAGACTGAGAGGAAATAGAAGATGTTGCAATAGTCAAGGAAGAAATTTCAACATATTGTTGAACATAGGCTTCATGTACATCTTGATCAAATTCTGATACTAGATCTTGTAACTTGTTGGAGGACTTGCTGGTCAAAATCTAGTTCAAGAAATTGGCCTCCAGATATATAGGATTGTAACATGGATTGATGAGGTACTATTTCATCCACAAAAATTTCAGACTTAACCCTAAATAGACTATGTTCAAATGGTAAGTTGAACTGAATATCCTGTATAGTGACAAATTTCTTTGGGAGAGAGTTTTCCCGAGGTAGGAGACTATTACTTCCTTGACTTTAAGATAAACTTATCTTTCTAATCAATTTTTCAGGGTCATCTAAGATATTGGGGGATTTGGGATCAGGATTTGATATGGTGTGAACTCGTTTTGGAGCTAGATCTTTAATATTAAACACACAACTCAATTATTTACACAGTTTACAACCTTTGAACATTTATTTATGAAATTTGAACCATTAATTTTCCTGAAATAAAGTTTTTTGAACTAGGGAAGTGAATATTTATAAATGAAAGTTTGTACTTCACCAGTATGGTCGCCACTATGTTAGCACTTTGTAATTTCTGAGGTTTCTAAAGAAATTACAAAAGGTAACCACAAAACCACTTTGGAAGCTAGGATCTAGCCCTGCCAGCTTTAGAGAGGGATCTCTCTGTCAGATTTAGATTTGTTTGATTTCGAATAGTAGGCTAGTTATAAAATCTCAAGGTTTAATTTTAATAAATGGTTTGAATTGCATGGTTGATTGATGTCTAGATTACCATTGGGCTATGGAGTATGTGACTTAAAAGATGGATCTGTTTCAATATTTTGCAGATAGATTTCACAAGGCAAGGTAGCCAAACTAATTGGATTTTTTAATTTTAAGTGAAATGAATAAGAATAAGAGAAAGGATTTCCATTAAGTAAAGAGAAATTAAGAATTCATTTACTTAATATCAGTTGAAAACATTAAAATTATTCAAAGCTAGAATCAGAGAGTACATCAAAACAAATTATGTTCTTCAATTTTCTATTGAATAATTCAAATTATGAAAACACATGAGTATGGTAAACAAAGAATAATAAACACATAAACGATAGAGGAAATTCACCAACAATTTGACACAAGAATCCTATGAAAGATCTTTCTATATTATTGATAGGTCCACTGAAGCTCGAAAATGTACAATAGCTTTCTCAGATGCAAAAACAAACACTTCATACTTAAAAAGGAGAAGTATTTATAAGTTTATTTACAAAATATCTTTTCATAACTGATCAGGATGTAATTTAGGAATTTCTAAAATAATTATATCTCTAATTTACAAAAATATAGGAAAACTTCAACTGCTTGGATTGCAGGCACTATCTTTGTGGAGACTGTTGTTGATCCGGCCCTTGACTTTTGCAGCGATGTTTGTCTTATTGCTGAAGAAGAATTGACTTTTTACTCAAGTAACTCGCATAAATTTTCCCACCTTTCTTCACTTGGAATTGACAATTTGAGTAACCTCCTGTAAATTTAATATACCTCTGTATGCTTGGAAAAGGTGGGCTTAGCGATAAAAATGTGTTTGGTTTCATGTTGGATGTCTAAATCAGATTTCAATGCCTCTAGGAAGGCTTTCCTTGTTACGCTCCCCTGTGTTCCTGCAAACTTGGCACAGTCTCTAGAAATGGCCATCAATTTCTTATTGTAATCGAGCAATGTTATTAATGTGTCATTCAACACCAACAAACCTGGAGTCCCTTTTGACTGAGGACCTTAAACTTGTTGAAGATTCTCTCGATACCATTCTACAGAACTTGACACTTTTTCTTCAACTGCAACATAGGATTCCTTTTGGTCAATACTTTCTTGATTTCTAATATGGTCTCGGTTTTGTCTTCAATTTCGAGTTCTTCCAACTCGTATTTTTTTTATAATTTAGAAAGTTGATGAGATATGTGGCTTCAGTTGGCTTGTCCCCCAAATTTTCTCTAATTTCTTGAATGACTCATTTGGATTTCTGGATCAGCTCCTTCTGCTAAAAAATAATCTATATTAATGGGCTGATCTCTATGATTGATTTGTTGATGTGTATCCATATATTTTCCTTAGCCTGAGCTAAGGTATGAGGCATGGCATATTCCTTTTATAATTTTTGTAAACTTTGCATCAGTCTCTGGGATTTATGTACTTCTACCAATTGAGAACTCTCAATTCTTTCTTTCTGTTCCTGTAGCATCCTCACTTGTCCTTGTAGTTTCTTGGTTTCCTCCCCTTGTAAAGACATGTCTTCCATGGATTTTACCATTTTATTTTAGTCATCTGAAGTTGGTGCAAGGGGTGTTGTAGATGTAGAAACTCTTATTGTACTTGTTGTAGCCATTGTTGTTGTAGTTGAAGTAGAAGCTCTTGTTTGCACTATTGTTGCATGAGGCACTGCATCAAGTGGGATTATAGCTAGTTATGCATTTTTCTCTTTCTCCTTGATCAACTTGTCCATTTCTACTTCCATGTCCCTTATCTGTGAATTTTGCTCCATAATTAATTTGAGCATATATTCTTTTTGGCTCTCTGCCTCCCCCACTTCTTTTTCATGTAGATCCTCAGTTGCTGACATTTTCAACTGTTTTCTAAGTGCTTCTATGTTAGAATTCTTATTCTTAACTATTTCATCTGTTGCCTTAACATTTATTGGGTCATATTCTATCCTAATGACCAAGTCTTCTAAGGATTTTATCTTAATATCTTTTGCTAAAGCAGAATCCTTTTCAAGTTTTAACTGGGATTGGATATTAGTGAGGGATACCTGCAATTTGGAAGCAGTCACTATAGTACTTGTCAATGTAGATTAGATCATCTCCCAAGTCTGTCATTGCATGTCCATCTGATCCACAGGATGGACATCCTTTGCCTCAAACTCACATGTGGATTTCTTGTAACCTGTTGCAGATTTAGGGTGGAGGACCTGTGCCTGCAAGAATGCCATTTTCATTCTTCCTTTCTTAGTGTCAAAGGATGAAAACACCCTATGTTGGGTAGAGGAATGTTTTTTCTAAAATTGATCATAAGTGTTGACTTTGAGAAGCACATTTCTATGTTTTATTTCCTTAAACTTGTCAAAGATACTTGTTTCCCTTTGACCTTGGATCAATTCAGATGTCTGAGTTTTATTTGGATTCTCTTGTGAAACTGAAGAGAATGGAGATCCTATAAAGACGTTATCCCCTGCTGGAAAATGTGGAGTCTTGAGTACTATAGGAGCTTGCCCTACTCCTTCTTTTGAAAAATCTATCTTAGGATTTGTCCTTTCTTTCTTGGTGTAAATTTTTAATTCTTTAGTTGAATCCTTTATGACTGAAGGATAGTCTTCTTCCCTTGGCCTTTTCTCTACTTTTTTTTGAGGTGTGGAATTTTTTGAAGTAGCAGTAGAGAGCAGTTGCTTCTCTACGTCCTGTGGATTATTTTCCTCCCATTCATCTCGGTTCATGTATTTCTCAATTTCATGCCTCTAAGTGTGAACATATGGAGTGGTTTTTTGTTCCACTCATAGCTTAGAGATCATACCAAATGGGTCATTTGACCAACTAAAACTCAAGGAAAAATTCATCTATTTTAGGAGGATATCTGCCTCCTCTCGTGCTTTCATGGTGTTACAAATAAATGGTCCTATCTGAGCCTTTATCCTGAACTGTGATTTCTTTTTAGCTGACAAAAAATGGACCTCATCTAAGTATATCATCTGCCTGATGTATTCTAAAGAAAAAATACTCATTGGGAGATGACTGGGCAGTTTGTAAGGTCGAAACTCGCACGCATATACTCTTATTTCAGTGTAATTCTAGTATAAGTACCAGTCACCTGTTCTGGCTTGCTCACTTAGGTATAAAATCTTTTTAATCTTTGCACTGACCCTAGGTACTATCTCAATGCTCAATAAACATGTAGCTGGATGTATAAATTGATCAATAAATTCTTTGAAGTTTTATTCTTCTAAATTTCTTATTGGTATGGAAGTCCAAAAGATAACTGAGTGTGTCTCTCCCTATTCATTCAACTTTTGTACTGCAAATAGGATATTGTCTGCTTGAAAATATAAAAACGTATACACAAGAATAGAGGCATATCTGAAAATTCCTTCATTTGGAAGCTTAAGGAATCTTTCATGAATGATGTTAGCAAGGAACTGGCTAAAATTGAAAATTACTGAGGGTTTTTCTTCAGTGGAGAAAATGGAAAAAAAAAAACATAAAATAGGTTCATCTACCCATTCATATGAATAATACCCTAGCAAACATGAGAGTATAGAAATGACTTCTTTAGCTTTGTCTGGAAAAATGGAGGAGAGATATGGTGCATTATTTTTTGGGATGTGGGCACCTTCAGGTAGGAAGATTTCGAAAATCTTGGATCTCTAAGAAAAGGTCAATTTCTGATCTAGTTCATTCAAGGCTTCCGCTAAGAAAGGAATAGTGGAATCATTCTGAGGGATTTGCAATATTTGGTTAATTGACTGAGGGGTGATTGTGAAAATAGTTTCACCATCGTGGGCCACAATGGCTCTTTGGTCTAGTTGGTAACTAGCTTGGCATTTGAGGAAAAATTTAGGGAAGTGATGGGTTTGGGGAAATATGTAAAGGGGTAAATTGTATTCCCAGAGACCAATTTCATCACTCTGGTCAAGGAAGATATCATTGAGCCAGTTGTGTAACTCAAATAAATCAAATTCACACTTTGTCTCTGATATTTTGTAATCTATGTCCACCAGGGGGATGTGATTGAGGTCAACTAATGGGAGAACCATAAGATTTTCACTATTGACATTGGTTTTGCTCTTGGGAGCCATATTGGGAATTTGAAGAAATTTGGAAAAGGTTGATGAGTTATGAAATTTACCAAGAAAAGATTGTAACTAGAGGTTGGAGATGATGGGAAACTGGTGCTATGGCCTCCTGGTTTCTTGCTCAGGGTCTGTACAATTTGCCTGTATGAACTGAAATTGAGAACAAGAAAAAGAACATTTGCGGGATCAAACTGAGAAAAAGGCGTAACCAGAATGGATAACGAGTTGTTTTATGCATGAGGAATAGTCCGTTGAAGGCGTGGGACCATTGGTGGGTTTAAACAATAATTTATTGAGGGATTAAATGCATAATGGGTAGGGTAAACAGTCAGACAAGTGTTGGGGAGGTCTTAGAGGTGTAGGAACAGGGAACCGTTGGCGGGAAGGAGAATATTAGGTTTTTTTCGGGGTGGGGGGGGAGGGTGGTATGTAATATCGAGAGGGGGGTGTGAAAAAATGTGGGAATGACACGTAAGGTGGGGTTGGGGAAAATGAAACCATATTTGCGGGGCCCCCCTCCACTGATAAAGGTAGGAAGGGCATGGGGGACCGAAAGGCATTATGGGCCGTTGATCATAATCATGATTTTACACGTAACTTGGCTTGGGCTTGCCCTTCATCTGCTACATGAAAAAACATATTGTTGTTTCTCACTTTTGTTTACTTGTGCCAAACTTAGGACAAAACTATGTGTCTTTAAAATGTTCATAATACCATTTTAATCCCATGTTTCTAACTTTTGAAAGCAAGGCCTATATTCTACCAACCAAGGGTGCATTTAAATGTGCAGACCCTTCTTATTTTCATTCGAAGGAGAGATTTATCCTAATCTAAGTTCTAACCTACAACTTAAATTATTAATCTAGTTTAAACAATTAGATCAATTTATTCACCTATCTACCTAATTTTAACCAAGTTTAAACAGTTTGGTTAAATTATTCTCTAATCTAACAACATAAATTCAAATGTGTTTGACCATGATTATATTTTATGATTCAAATAAATATTTGTGATTGTGGCATTTAAAACAAGATGCACACAATCCCTAATTTATTTTTCAAAACAAACTATTTTTTCTTCTAGTGGCATTTGAATTTACATCACTTTCACTATTTTTCTTTTTATGGGGTTCTTTGCATCTTTTTTTATTATTTTATTCTATTTTCTTTCTATATACCCTATTTTCGTTTTATATTTATTTGGAAATCATTTTCAACATGCAATATTATTTACAATTTGATATATTGAAATAAAAAATTCAATCATCGTTTGATCCTATGAATCATAGGACCCTAACACTTCACACTTGCAACTTGTAAGTCATTAACATAGAGTTGTATGATCATAGGTTCATTCTTTACCACCTTGATGTAGTTAATATGATCTGCCAAAATTTTGACGAAACCAAGTCTTAGTAGATATGCATCCATATCATACCATGTTCTAGGTGCTTGTTTCAAGACATATATAACCTTCTTCAAGTTGTAGACGTGTGTCTTCGTATCATAAACTTCAAATCCCCGAAGTTTCTTAATGTAAACTTCTCTATCATTGTTCCATTTAGAAAGGCTTTTTTTACTTCCATTTGATGAATGTCCCATCCCATAGTAGCAATAATATAGATACGTGGTCTAACGGTTGTATATCTAGTTGTTGGGTCAAAAGTTTCTTCATAATTTACTCCTTCCTTTTGAGAGGTCTATTTAATCCAATTTTGGATTCTCAAAATTTCATCGAAATCACCAAATGTCGAAGATGGTCATTTTGAAATAAGTAATTATTGACAATGTAATAAAACAGGCCTTTTCGACCAAGATGGTCGTCGACTTAAGTTTAAATGATCGACATCAGTATTGACATCAGTATCAACATCAGTATCAACATCTGTTCGACATCAGCATAACGTCAAAGCAAGGCGTCATCATATCAACCTGCGACATAAAAACACAACAAGTTATGATTGTAATGACTTAAAGGTGTTAAGAATGTCAAATGTCTAAAGTCCACTTTGTAAACCTTAAAGGATAAGAAATCCTAAGGTAAAAAGGACTAAAAACCTAGTCTAAGTTCCTAGGTCTAAATAAAAAACCTAAGAACAAACCCTAGGTGTCAAATGCAAATATACCTAAGCTAAGGTACAAAAACCATGTAAGGGGGTATAAAATCTATCACATGTTGAAAAGGGGTCATTTAGGTTTGGGTTTCAAACCTAAGTTCTATTCACCTATCGGACCCTCATCCTAATGCAATACATTCATTTATGTATTAAATTAATACATTAAAAACTATTACTATTTAAACCCTCTCGGCCTATTGTATCGAACATTGTAAAACATTACAATTAAACATTACAGTCCCTAACCATGGCAGAGATCACGTCATGACTGCAAGGACCATGTGAGCACAGGTTTAAAGGCCACAGTTATGGTAAGCCTGTTGGATATAATACTGAGAGGGGGGGTGAATCAATATTATCACATCAATAAAACCTTTTCATTTCCATATTCAGATTCATATATGCTACTTCCACAACTTCAGTTAGTAGATCCTTAATGAGTGCATTAGAACATTATCAACCATATTAACGGTAAACAGGTGCAGTAAAATAGAACAGATCATCACACATAAGCCACACAGATGAACACCATGATATAAGGTGGAAACCCAATGTGGGAGAAAACCACCTATTGCAATTCATCTCAATCTTCTTCTTAATAAGAAAATCCTTTTACAATATTTCTGTAATGGTGCAGTCTTATACCAGTACGCAGGCTTCTACCTGCAGAGAGCTATAACCCCCATAATTCTTATACTAGCCGATCCATTTACTAGTACGCAGGCTGCTACATACTACAATGCTCCAAATATTTCAACTACTACTAGAAAGGAGCTACCACCCCCTTAGCTCTTGTACTAGCTAAGATACTAGTACGTAGGCACCGGCCTACAATTTCTCTCCTTCGGGTACCACGTTTCATTAATTTTCATACTGGATACACCAGTAATCTAAACCCAGAACTCTGCAACAAATAGATAAAAGGCAGGCAACAAATACTTCAAGAAAAGTCTACAACTTCACCAATATAAACCTGCGGATATCCGCAGCTCTTCTGTGTCTAAACTGCGCAGATCCGCACATGATCTTTCTTGTGCTCTGTGTACCTCCGCACCTAGCCCTTCTGCTGAACTCCGTACCTCTACCAAGATCTGCACTTGCACTGTCTACCCGACAGTGCACCTCCACACCTAATCCTTCTGCTGCGCCGCGTACCTCTGCACCTGCGCCTTCTGCTGCGCTGCGTACCTTCGCACCTGCCCCTTCTGCTGAGTTGCGTACCTCCACACCTGAGCTGTGGATCGCCTGCAGACCTCCAAATAGAGCCAAATTAACAGTCCTCCAATGTACCATAGACTTTCAGATCCACAGATCTAATCACGCGCCCAAAAGATCACGACCTATCAACAGATCCGCCTTTCACTTTACAGATTTCACCTTGATTTAGATCTAGCTTTTTAAACCGATTACCCAAAATTTCAGATCTTAAGATATTCAAATTTCACAAGTAACTAGCCAAGTGATCTCCTTTCCTTTTTATAGACAAGCCCTTATTCAAACCATGGATCAAAACCATAGAAAACCAAAACAAGGGATCCAAAACCTGGGTTTAATATTTTAGATGCCAAAACCACGGACAAAGACCATAGGATTAAACATGTCGGGCTAAATACCATGGACCACCATAGGATTTCCCACGTGCGTGCGCTTTTCTCTACATGAAAGTGCGTGTACTGGGGATCCGAACCTTTGCACAGTATACCTGCGGACATGGCTGCACTTTCTTAACAACGTGCCTGTGGGTCCGCACCTTTTGAATGGTGCACCTGCGAACCCTTTGTTTTCTTTCATTCTGAGTAGGCTAATCATAAATCTTTGTTGTTGGCCTGTTGCACTATGATCTGTCATTTGTATGAGTTGCCATCAAGGACAACACTTGAACCATAATGCCAACAATCTCCCCCTTTGAACTTGATGGCAAAGCTAACTTGTCATACTAAGGACTATCGTTTGATTCCTTTGCACTGTCATGTATTCTATCACATCTGATATCTCTTCTTGTAGATTCATCTGATTATATATATATGAGATGTTCTTTTATGAGTGGGTTTCCATCAAGTACAACACATGCATCATAATTCCAACAATCTCCCCCTTTGGACTTGATGGCAACAACACCAAATCACTCCCCCCCTTTGACATCAAGGGCAAAGGGTAGACCAAGATATGTTCTTTCCTAGATATGCACTCCGCTGTCCATACTCCCTCTGAGTACTTGCTGAAATCTTTGAATGAGCTCCCCCTTTGTATATGCCATGGTGCACCAATTTGTCCATGCTCTTTCTGAGAACATGCTGAAATCTCTGCTCTGCTGAAATATGCTTGATCATGCTCCCCCTGACTGTAAGCAAGGTTTGCAAAAAGATGTTCTACAAGAAGAACATGACTCTATACATCATAAATGAACTTCCTATCAGCAAAGCCTCATACATACATCTATCTCCCATCACAATGGTGATATACCAAAAATTTTCATATGATAATCATAAGAGAATAACATCATTCATCCCAGGCATAGTGGGGAAACCAACATAGGCCGTTACATGACCTGAAGAGATCTCA
>APFE031615279.1:0-12780 GCA_000404065.3 Pinus taeda
AAAAATATCTCAGGCATTGAGTCATCTGAGAGGAAAAAATCTTCTTACACTCGTACATGGCTTGTAGATGAGAAGTAATTACAATCTTAAATGAGTTATAAAATCTCTTAACTCCCGTCAGAGTAATATTGACCTTTGGGGCTCACGGAGTCGGTTGAGCGGCTTTATCATAACTGCTGAATGACTTGCTGTGCAGCTGTCACTTTTTGTGTCTTCTTAGCCCTGCCACCCGTGCTTGCTGATGCTGTTGTTGCGGTCGAGTACCTGCGCTGAGTTGGCTCAGCGTCTTCATACCTGCTGATATATCTTTTGTCCAGCTGTGTATGCAATGCAAATTTTTTTCTGAAGAGAAAGATGTGATTACTTAACTTTGATTCAAAAGTAATCTTATTAATTCCTGCCATTTATCTGGTGGAGGCAACTGATGTTTCAAAATTGACCCCATGGTCTCATCAGCCTCTGTATACTTGTAAAAGTGAGGGGGCTCATCAAATAAATGTGTAACTTCATTTCTAATAAAAAACAAGTTATCTAATCTATCAAAAAGAATTTGCGCTGTTACTGGGCCTGCTCCTGAAGATGTGCCTGGTGCTTCAACAATCTGTGTTGCTGCAAAAGTGCTTACTCTCTTGACATACTTCTCATGTGAGAGTAATTTTCCTGATTCTAGTAAGCTGGGGAGCCCTTTGTCCTGCAGAGCCAAGAACCTATTCTGAAATTTATTGATGTCAGCTTGCATATCCTGGATTCTTCTGTCCAGGGTCTGAATTAGGTTCTTCATTGTCAGGACTCTTTTGATTAAAGAGATTGTTTCAGTCCTGTTTCCAATTCCCATTCTCACCAGCTGGGAACTTGTCCTGTAATTGAGCACTTCTATCATCTTGGGGGCAATCTCAGGCATATTGCCTAGAGATGCCCTTGCTCTCTGCAATTCTTTTCTTGCTCTACTAATGAGTGCCACCTGCTCATATATGGCCTCAATATATTCCCATTGGTTGGTTATTGATTGTCCAATGGTGGTCCAGATAACTTGCTTGAGCTCTGCTGTAACTTTATCAAAACTGAGCTCCTTTTCTAGCTCTGCAATTCTCTTCTTCAGAGCTTTCACTTCTCTTTCCCTCTCAGCCACATTTTGCTTAGATTTGTCATATTTTTCATTTATCTTTGCTAAGCTGTCCTGGGCTTGGCTGAGCTCTGACATCTGGGCCTCCAGCACCTGTATTTCTTGCCTCAGCTTCTGCATGTCCAGGCTCTCAGCCTGCTTTGTTATTGGTGCTGAGGTGTCTGGAGCATCCTACCGTGCCTGTTGCTTTGGAGGGACAGTATCTTGAGGGGTTTCCTCAAGGTTTATTGCTTCTGTAGGCGGCTTGGAAGATTGCCCTGCCTCCCTCCTCTGCAATGCTGCTTCCAATGTAGTCTTTGTATCCTGCAGCTTTTCTTGTGTTTCTATCAGCTCCTTGTATAATGTCATCAATAAGGAAGCTGCATCCTTTTCTTGCCTCTGCTGGGCAACCTCATCTGTCTGTGGGTGGAGAGTTGGGGGGATCTTCAATTTCTTCTTTATTGCAGCCATGTCTGCATCCCTCAGCTTAAGGACTTGTTATACAGCCTTAACGTCATTGGGGTCATGCCCAAACTCTATGATTATTTCTTCTAGTGCCTTGATTCTGTTATCTTTAGCTTGGGAGGATGCCTTCTCCAATTCAAGCTCTGCTGCAGTGTTGTTTAGGCTATTCTGCAGCCTGTAATTAATCAAGGTCTTGTCTCCCAGAGTGGCATAGACCATCTCACCCGTCTGTTTGTGAATCTCGATCTGATCTATGGGGTGGATGTCTTTTGACAGGACTTCCAAATTAGTCCTGATATAGTCTGCAGCTATTTGTGGTTGCTGCACTGTAGGAGTGAAGTGGCTCATGGTCATCTTTCCTTCCTGCACATCAAATGCAAACATGAGCCTTTGTTGATTTGCAGGAGCCATATTTAACAGGTGATTGTAGAGCCGAATTTTTATTGGCTCACTCCTTCTTTTGGCCTCTTTGAATTGTTCTTTTATAGCTGCAGCTGTCCCCTGTTGCTGCCCTGAGGAGCTCACCTCTCCTAATGCTGCCTTATCTTGCTCCTGCTATAGGGAGCTGGCAGAAGTCTCCATACTTTGCATCTTCTCCTCTGAGAAGGGATTTAGCCTTTGCCTCTTCTCTGATGTTTCAGTGAGGGGAGTTTCCCTCTCTCTTTTTCTGTTAATATCCTCCCTTTGAGGGGTTTGGAGGATGGAGGAGTCTACTCTAGAATCCTGTCTAGGAGGCGCCATTGATGTTGTCTTTTCTTGGGTAGCTGTTTGGGCCTCTCCTTTCTGCTTCTCTTGACGCTGTTGGTCTACTTGTTGTTGTTCCTGTTGGGGCTGCTGTTGATGGCTCTGTTGGCCCTGTTATTGTTGTTGGCCCTGTTGGCGCTGTTGGCCCTATTGGCCCTCTGGTTCTTCCATCACTTTATCCTTTCCCTTGCTCTGCCCTTGATTTGAAGTTTGCACTGCCTCTTGTTGTGTTGCAGAGGATGAAGCAGCAGCTCCTGTTTGAGGATTTGGTAGAGAAGGCACCTGAGAAGGACATTCCAAGTCAGCCATTTTTAACAAATGCCTTCTAGCCCTTTCAACTAGCTCTTCTTGAGACACAGGCTCTTCTAGGGTGTTTCTTCTCCACTTCGGTTGGTTAGCATGTCTTAGAATGTGGAACATGCTCTCATGCTCATAGCTAGAGAGCTTGCATTTCTGTCTTCTCAGGGATATAAAGTTGTTAGGGTCATAGGGCTTCCAAAGGAAGCTTTGTTTTAGGCCAAGGCCTTCCAACATCCTATCTGCTTCTTTCCATCCTTCTCTTCTGTTTAGGATGAAATGGCCAAGCTGGTTTCTAACTTTGAGCTGTGCCTTTTTACCCTTTCCTGCAAAGTGCACCTGGTCGGCATTTCCAAATTGCCTGAAATACTCCAAGGCAAAGAGCCTCATGGGCACAAATCTGGGCAGCTTGTATGGGCGCAGATCACACCCATATATTCTAATCACAGTGTGATGCTGGTAAAAGTACCAATCTCCTATGCTGTAGGCACTGGACAGTTGCAGAATCCTCTGCATTTCATCAGAGAGTCTTGGGGGGGGTGCTGTCAAGAGCAGAGACAAAGCTGGATGGATGAATAAGTCTATGAACTCAGAATAAGTGTATGGTGAATAGGCAAGGATGTGGAAGACTGAGCTCCAGTATACCACTGATCTTGGGTTTCCTGCTGCATCAGTTCTCTTAATTTCAAAAGAGAACTTCTCATGTTGGTGGCACAGAATGAGATGATAAATATATGAGGTGTATCTGAATACCCTCTCTCTGGACAAGTGTAGAAATTACTCATGTATCTTATCAGAGATATATGTGGCATAGTCATAACAAATGGGGGCCTTACCAGGAGTAAACATTGTCATCATCACTAGCACAGTTTCCTCTATGAACTCCATTGATTTATACCCCAGCACTGAGCTTATCATGTATGCCAGGTCCAGGCCCAGTTGATTTAAATAGCCATCAAAGATGGGAGGGTGCAGCACTGTGTCAGATTTTTTAATAAACAACTGATTAAGCTTTAGGATCTCTGCCTCTGTGAGTACCTTGGCTCCTTGATTGATTAGGTCTAGCAGGGATAAAGGAACCAATTTCCTTTGAGTTTTGAATTGGACCATCTCCCTGATGGCCTCAGGGGTGGTGTAAAATACAACTGCACCTTGTGGGTTGAGCACAGCCCTCTGCATAGGATCATAGTAGACAGCACACAAGTGGATGAGGTCAGGGAACTAGTTGACCTGGGGCATCTTGAAGATTGGGAGGGAGGACTCCCAAATGCCTAGGATATCTGTTCCATCTTTGTGCTTAGCCCTGAGCTCATTTAACAAATGAATGTGAAACGTACATTTGGATGGGGTGTCCTCTGAGATTTGGTAATCTAGGTCTGCCAAATCTTGCCAGTCCAGCTCTCTCTGAGGAGCATTCAAGGGAGTAACATTAAGGGCTACTGATGCTGAGGGGGTATCCATGTCTGTTCAAATGTTTCTTGAAATGCTGAGCGTGCTGGCTGAGAAAAATGGAATTTGAGAGGAACGCAGAGTAACAGGATTGCTCTACAGCAGAATATGATAGTGTTGGGCTTTCTGATAAGGCTTCTTATACAGTTTAGCAGACCTCCTTTGACAATTTAGGAGCAGGTTATGAGTTCACGATTGCACGAACAGAGAAGGGTTTTCACTAAAATTGAAGTGTAAAATGGCTCTGCCAATGTAATTCGACCTCAAATTGTCCAAGGGAGACAGGATATACTTGGTTTTCTGGTGAAATTTCAATGTTCTGCCGTGTCCAAGTGTATTTTACAAGTAACTGTGAAAAAACCAGTTTGCGAGGAAATGGACGGGCAAATACCTGTTTAACCAGTAGCTCGGGACGAAATAGTAGTTGGGTTGGCGCTCTGAGCTTCTGCGGATGGTCGGAAGTTGGCTGGTAGACTGCTGGTCGTAGTTTGCATGCAGACAGCGCAGAGTTTCTTTTTGCAGAAAATAACAAAAAAACGAGAAAAACCGTAAAAATATGACCTTTTTGCTTTATTGGCGCGTTTTTTGAGTGACGTCAGCATGTGGGTCTGGGTTGGATGACGTCAGCAGGACGTCATCGGGTGACGTGTCGGCCTGAGACCGGTCCACGAGGGCAATGAGGTGGCGGCCAGGTGGGCGAATGGGGGACGGGATGCGCGGTTGTGGCATTGACGTGGGCAACAGTAGGGCGGGGACATGGGAGGACAGGTGTCGCCATATCGGGCCCCCTCCTGCACGGCAAGGAATCTGTCAGAGGGGGCTCCGACGGAGTTTGGCCGCGACGCGTGTCCCCGCATGACGTAAGCGTCTGACAGATATTGGAAGGTATCTGTCGGACGTCGGGGGCCTTCCGAAATCCATGAGAGCCGTTGATCTGTGGGCGCATGATCGGACGGCTGTCGGGCAATGAACCTGCACGGCAAATAAACTGCTCATTTTTTAAAGGTCGGACGTCGGGCCCCTCCGAAATTGCTATTAGCCGTAGATCTGTGAAGGCTACGATCGGACGGTCATCGGGTCGATCAGTTGCACGGATGATAATAGTCAGTGGGCGGGTTATAAAATAATATTTCTCGGCAGGCGCACCAGGCGGGACCCTCCACTTTATGAATGGTTTTCAATAGTTTTGAATGATTTTCTTTATTAAAATCAAATTTTCCCGCCAACATTAGGAAATGGCAATAACCAAAGTATTTCATGCAAATTTTTTATACAAGGCATATGGGGCAAAACTTTAGGAAAAGGGGTTTTTGATGAAATTATATGAAAAGGCGCACATTGGTTATCAACCTTAGAATAAGGCGGGGGAAGGCATGTTTTCATGATATTTTTGCCCTTTAATGGTATAAGGGGCTCAAAAGGGTTTCTTTAAGGGTTTTCAGGCAAAAATGGAGACTTGGGTAGGTAGATGGGTTCAGATGGAGAAAAGGGGTTAAACATGGGTTCTTGACCTTAACCAGATGTTAATTCAATTCCCAGGGAGTGGAAATTATGGCTATAGTGCCAAGGAGGGGATATTTATACATTATGTGGGGTTTATACACCATGGTGTTATAATAATAGGGAAAATGAAGTATAGGGAGCTAAATAATAGAGTTAGCTGTTAATATGGGGGGAAAATATGGATGAGGACCAGTACAACCAAGTTTTCTTGAAAACAACTTAGTGTAAAGAGTAGATCAAAATGAAAAGACTTGTGCACAAGAAATGTGGCTTTTAAAGGCCATAAGAACCATCACAAAGCCTTAAGTTTCTCTTATGTACACAACTTGTGAAGGGGTGTTAGTAATGAGTGATATACAAATGGAAAAAGGAAGTTAGTCATGCTCCACTGTATTACTTTGCCTGTATATGGTTAGCAAAGTTGATCTTGGAAGAAACACCACTTCTGCAACCCCATCTACCTACCCAACTGATTTGCCTAACATTTTTTATTTCTTCTTGGAGGGTGCACTTGAACTTGCAAACCCTTTGTGTGCCTTTTCTTTTACATTGGCTTTTTTTGCTTCATTTCCTATCTAACACTGCCCTTATTCCTTCTAAGGCCCCAGATTAAGCAGTTGGGAACCTTAGTTTCTCTACCTAGCTACTGATCTGCCAAGATTAAACAATTTGGACAGATTTCTTTCTCTATTCTACAACATAAATTGAAAACATGGCATGATCCAGATTAGACTGTTGGGTCATCCATCAAAACTCTGTAATATGCAGGCATATACACACCTTGTCTTTTCTTGCAAATATGGAACCTTTGTGGCAGCAAAATGGAGCATATTTGGCACTTGTATTTGCCAATCATGAAATATGAAACCTATTGGTATAGGTATCCAACAGGATCAAAACTAAAAAAGTGTTAGATGTATGGCAACATATATTAGATTGGAAAATTAAGGCTTAATAAAACCTTAAGCATTAAATTCCCACCAAATTATCATTAAAAAATAATTGAAACTCTATATCTTTTCAAGCTTCAAACAAAAAAAACATCAATATTAGTCGAAATCTTCAATCTCAAAAGATTAAAATTAATTATTAATAAAATAATATGCATGGATGATATCTTTCAATACATCTCTTAATATGCAAACAACTTTCTCCAAAAATCCTAATAGAAGAATCACCTTTTAGATTAACATTAATCATTAATAAAATAATATGCATTGATGATATCTTTTAATACATCCCTCAATATGCAAACAACTTTCTCCAAAAATCCTAATGGAAGAATCACCTTTCAGTAGTTTCTAGATGATAGATGGAACTTTTCAAGAAGTGGTCACATAAAATTCTTAAGAGTTTGTTTATGCTTTTTATTTCTTTTAATTTGTGAATTTCAAACTACTTTATTGAATTTTTTTTAGATTTTGGGATTTTTATTGTTATTTCTTTTCAATGAAATGGTTATGGGACTACAAGTAGAACTCGTTTATGCTATATTTTTCATAATTTTCACCAAGTAGAGCATCTCTGGGGACATTTGAACCTACCACTACCAAAAACACAATATATGTCTCTACAACTTAAGCTCAACTCCTTCAACCATGAAATTTTTATTCTGATAATTGATAAAAAGAATTAAAAAAAAATAATAATAATAAATTCTATGTATTAAGTTCTCTAAGAGATATAAAGGAGGTATTAATAAAAATAATAATTTAATTGAACCGATGTATTAGGAGATGGTTCAATAAAAGATTGTGGAAGATATTTATTTATATCTAATGAGATTACAGTTTCTTTAATATTTCATAAATGCATGTGCTATGTCACAAGTTCTGTCATATCTTAGAGTTATAAAACTTGAAATTAAATTAGAAAGTTGCCTAAAATTCATAATTTCAAAAAATTTACAAATAATATATTCTAACAGCCGCACCATCATTGTGGCCTTTCACCTCAATTTACCTGCAAAGGTATTTTTACTCAAAAATCTACATTTTATTTATGAAAATGTTTTATAAAAATCAAACACTATTTATGTATCTTGGATTTTTAACTATAATTTTTTTTAATAAAATCATAAATATCAACATAATTCATAAGTATTTGAAAGATTATGACAAAAAAGTCCAATTTTTAAACTTAGTTTTAAATCAACATATAATCTAAAAAAGCATCATTAATTTCCATTAAATTTATAAAATTGCTTTAAACAAGTTGGAGTAAAAAAATTGCAAAAATCTAATAATAAAACTAAAACTTTTACATTATAATTCATATAAATAAAACAAACTTAGAAAGCAAACTTCTTTAATAATACAATCATAAACTATTAAAAATAAATAAAACAACCAATAAAAACCAACAACATACTGACATATAATCAATATAAATAAAATCAAACAATATAAAATATTTCAATTAAAGTAATTAATGAAAATTTATAAGACAAGTTTTAAATGGAATGGTTGAACTTAGAAATAGTTAAAACTGAAAATATAAAATATTTCAATTAAAATAGTTGATGAAAATTTATAAGACAAGTCTTAAATGGTTAAGCTTAAGAATAGTTAAAACTTAAAAAGTGATAAAATTGTTTTTTCATTTTACTTAAGGAAAATAATTAACTAACTTTACTCAAGGAAACAAACTCCAAGGTTCATAAAAGATTTATGGGTTTATCTACTGCAAAAGCTTTGCTTAATTTGAATCATAAACGCACCATAATGCATAGACTGTAAAGTCAACAGCTCAAGTCAATGAACAAAGGCATTATAATGCGTAGAAAGACTTAGGAACATGTTGTTTCTTGGAGAGACTTTGCGAATTACGCCGGAGGCGTTCTGTGAGTCGACCGTACTTCGAGTAGGATTAGTCTTTCCACCTCCGGTACAAGTCTGTCCTCTGCTGATATGGGCGGTGGTTAGGCCCGGTGGGGTTAGTCTTTCCACCTCTAGTACAAATCTGCCCTGGGCTACCATGGGCGGGTGGTTATGCTTGGAATTTGAGATTTTTTATTGGATTTTAACTGTATTGGATGGTAAAGGAACCTAAATAAAATTTGAATCTGATGGGTAAGGATTTAAATTGATTGTCATAGATTTTAATGAGCTATTTAAATTTTAATGAGTGATTTAGAAGGAGTAACATCTATTTTTGGTCACCATTTTTGGTGGATATATTAGAAATGCAATTATTTCTTGTCATGGTAGATGTCCTGGAAATGGGGTTTTTATAAACTTAAAAAAGAATACAAGGAAATTGGAGTACTAGTATCTTTAATTGAACAACATTGTTATAAATTCTTTTAAAAATAATTTATGTGTTACAGAGTTAAACTAGTATGCTATTGTGCTTAAAAGATTTTTTTTTTAGGTGTAACTACTTGCAAGCCTATATCAGAGTTAAATTAGTATGCTATTGTGCTTAAAAGATTTTTCTTTTAGGTGTAACTACTTGCAAGCCTATATCAGAGTCATAGATTTATATAAAACTGAAAGTGATAGGCACGAAAAATAAATGACCATCATGAAATTTCCACTGGAAAGACAACACAAATTTAAAATTCCAAGCCGGCTTATCGAGGAACAGAAAACCTAGTTTCATTGGCACTGAAATCCCACCATAATCCACAAGAAAACCATAAGGAGGAAGAAATGCAAATTCTAAGGGAGATTCTTGAGAATGTGAAATATTTTCCCTTGTTGTGATGGATTTAATATTGCTCATGTTGGCCCTATACCTTTTAGCTGTGATTAACATATACATTTTAACTATCTTATGCCTATTAGCCAGTATGTTCATGCCAATGTCCCCACAAATAATGGGAAAATGTTTGGATCCAACTTGAAACATTGTCCTTTGACTTCTAGCAACCGTCAAGGGTTATTGTCATTCCCTGCTTATCCTTCTTCAATATTTTTTTGCAATTTACTTGGGTTTATAGGTATACCACCTCCATCAATTCATGCCCATATATGTGGATGTATCATAGCAAAGCATGCCTCATGTAGAATGTTTTTGGAGTCACATTGGTGGTAGAAATCGCTTCACTTCACAATGCCCTGTTATTCTTTGCCTTGATGTATTATTGTACTTTTTCCTTTGGTCTCCCTTATACAAGTTAATATCATCAATTTCTTTCTCAAGAAAATATCCAATCCATGCAACTAACTAGACATTTGTGGTAAAAAGGATGACAAAACTTCATCATATGTTTTAACCACACTCATGTAATTGTATGTTGTATGTGGTACCAAAAATCATTAACAAATTTTAGTAGTGTATATTTGGTATTGGGATGTGTACCAAGGGGAATCATTGTTTTCGCTCAAAACCTCCTCATGCCTTAAATGTTATATCAACAATATGTTGAGTTTGCAAACAAAATATGATGCTCCTAAAAAAGTATGCTCTGATGTTCTCTCTTGCATTACCTTTCCTGCACTTTGGGGGTATGTTAGTTTTATTATTATTTATTTATAAACAACAAGTATGTGTGTTTCATGTACAAGTTGTTCATATTAATAATAGATTAATTCTAAGATCACAGTTAAGTTAGATACCAAATTGGTGATGAGACCCCCTTGTTTCTAACACAAGTGACACTCTCCAAACAAGGATTATAGAAGTGTGCATAGTCTACCCCTTCAATTTAAACCTATAGCCTCTTAAGAAGAAACACATGTTCATGAATTGTAATCTCACTCAAACTATACAAATGTAGAAATTTCTCTATGGATCAGCTAGCTCTGATACCATGTAGAAATTCTCATTGTAGATTAAACTGATTATGAAATGTACTAAAGCAAAATACTCAATCTACATCTACTATCAAACTTGTGGAAGCTTAATCAATTCCGAGCAAGATCAAATAGAACACATATAATAGAGAATAAGATTCAATCGCACATGAAACACAGAAGAATACTCTGGGGAAAGCCTCAGCTAAAAACCCTGCTATCTGTATTATCATACAAGTGGAAATATCTAAGGATTACACAAAGCTTTAGCTCACAAACTATCTAGCTCTCAATACAATCCCTCGCTACTGCTCATAGACAAAATAGACAACACATATGTCTTCCTTCAGTCCTCTAAGCCTCCTATTTCCTTGCACAGTTTCTCATGGGTCCTCCAGCTACAACCTGTGCGATTCTTACCCCACACACTACTCTGACCTCTGAAATAATTGTGCAATCCTGAAGGAGTTAATTCCTTCCGCATGGATGAGTTTCCTTTATAGGAAAAATCCTCCAACTTGTTATCACTGAAAAGATTCCAAAGGAAAGATCAAGAGAGTTAAATTGGCATTAAAACTGTGTTTTGGTGATTACACAGCAGTTTCGTAGCGCGCTACGAAACTGCTGTAGGTGATGATTTTAACACAGACAGGCAGTTTTGTATTATTAACGGGAATTTTGAAAGACGTGTATGTGGAACATTTGATCCAATCTCAATATCCTCCTGGCTTAAGGATGCAAAAAAGTCATTGGCTAGTGAAAAGGAAATAACTGAAAACAACATTCACTTGAATGCAGATGGTGCCAAACAAAAATCCAATGAATCTGTAAAAGATGATTGTGGAAAGTTTTCCCATCCCATGTTTAAGAAATCAATCACAGATATGCTCTATGGGAAACATCCTAGTCCGTGCTCTGGTTCCCGTGATGCTGATACTGAAGTTGTAGGGTTTGACTGTGAGACCATCAATGGTAAATCATACAGGGAAACACCTAATGGAGGATATAAACGTTCATTATAAGCAGCAGAAGATGCTTTCATAATCAAGGAACATGGTCTTTCTTTACCTCATGGTTTCTTATCAGCTCCCACCTCACATGGTCAAGAGTTGAGTGGTTCTGGTGCTGCCTATGACAGCGCAAATCCTGAAGGTTTTATTAGCGAAAATACAGAAACTGAGGATGGAAATGCTTTACATGTGGCAGAACAAAGTCTTCATAACAGAATAAAGCCAGATTTAGTAAAACTTTGCAAAATGTTGCAACTACCGATGATTGGTGTGATTATGCTTCTACTGTCTTGAAAATCAGTGCTCAAGGAGACTTAGGTTTCTAGATGTTGCTTCATTTGTTTGATAGATCTCCAATACTTGGTATTGTCCTAAATATAAATCCTCACGTTTGAATGGCTCAAAAATATCTGTAGACAAGGATATGGAGAAGCATCACAAGGAATTTGCCTGAAGAATTTATTGTGGAGCCGGCTACAAATTTAAAATTTTGATTTTTGAAATTACACAGCAGTTTCGCAGCGCGCTGCGAAACCCCTGTAGCAGCCTGTTTTAGCAGAAAAAACTCTGTTTTCTGCGTTTACTAGTACATTTCTAGAAGGGTTTATGAGCAGCTGAAAACTTAATTTTGAAAACTGAAAGAGGCTTTTATTCCTAACATACCAATCTACAAAAACCTCTTTCAGTTTCTTCAAATTCGTTCTGAGTTAGGAGGAATTTATGGTTAAACTTGCGCTACGAAACTGCTGAAAGTCAAGCTTTGTCTACTAGTTTTACACCTGTTTTTCAAAATCCGTTTCTGGTCACATGAAAGGGTATTTTGGAATTCTGAAGGAGGTTTATCTTCATAAACTCTCCTGCTACAATAACCTATCTCAATTTATTCATACGTGTTTTCAGTTGGGAGATACTAAGCTTTCATTGAGACCCTACTTTCAGAAAACGGATTTTTTTCCTGTTTGCCACGTGTTTTTCAAGGGCAGATTCTGAACAGCTGGAGGAATTTTTTAAAAAACCAGGAGAGGTTTTTGTTCTATACAACATGGGCTACAAAACCCTCCTTCAGTTTCGTAAAATGTGTCATAGATGAAGAGATAAAGGCTCTGCAATTTTCAAGGATCTAAACCTAAAAAACAGGGAAACATGTTCCCTAATTTCTAGGGTTTGTCATCAGCAGTTGGGTGACCATGTGGGAGGCTTCATCAAGTTCGACATCATGGAGTTTTAGGTGTCAAATAATGTGTTAAATGTTTAGATAAGGTTGTTTTGATCATAATGAGGAGTTAGACTCCTAATTGTTTTAGGTCTCTAGGACTCTAGTTAGCTGTCTTTTGTATTAAATAGTTAGTTTAAGTGTCAATAGGTGTCAAATAAGGAGGAATTCGAATTCCCCTCATGCTGGAGGAGGAATCTCATTAGTTAGAAGAATAACTCTATATATAGCTGGAGCAGCAATGTAAAAAAGGTTGGA
>APFE031615283.1:870-18575 GCA_000404065.3 Pinus taeda
TCCACTCCATGAACTTCATCTTGTGGCTGATCCACATCTTGAAGCTCATCCTTAGGAACTAATAGCTCCTCATCTACATGCACGTGTGGCTCCCTCTCAAGCGAACACTTCATGGCTTTCTCCTCTTGAAATTTGATATCCCGTCGCACCACAGTCTTGCGACTGTCTGGAAAATACAAACGATAGTTGTGGGGCGTATCGGTGTACCCCACAAATATCCCAACCTTTGCGGTTGGCTCCAGCTTCTTCCTAGCATCCTTCTTCACATGCATGTAAACAGGAGAACCAAAAATCCTCAAATGGGAAATATCAGGCCTCTTACCAGAATAAGCCTCCTCGGGTGTACTCATGCCAAGTATCTTGTGAGGACAACGGTTCTGCACATATACTGCAGTATTGCATGCCTCCGCCCACAAGTGAAGGGTTAGGCCCTGATCATGCAACATCGCTTGTGCAACACCCATGATCATTATGTTCTTCCGCTCAGCAACCCCGTTCTGCTGTGGGTTATGGGGAGCTATGAGCTCTCTTCGAATCCCTTCTACACTACAGAAGTCCTTGAACTCGCCAGAGATGAATTCACCACCATTGTCGCTCCTAAGAGCCCTCACCTTCTTCCCCGATTCCTTCTCGACCAGTGCTTTGAACTCACAAAACTTTGAGTTGTCTCGCTCTTCTTCTACATGAAGAAGATCCAACACTTTCGGGAGAAATCATCAACAAAGATCACATAGTACTTGTGCTTTGCTGTTGAAGCTACTGAGAAAGGTCCACACACGTCTGTGTGAATTCTCTCAAGGATCGTTGTGGCGCGACTATCCTTCTCGTGAAAGGTGGCTTTCACAAATTTTCCCAAATTACACCCCTTGCATTGATCTGACTGTGCAAGAGTGCCTTTAGGAAGCCCAGTAGAAATCTGTTGCAGTATCTTCAAGGCTCCATGGCGAAGGTGGCCCAATCTACGGTGCCATAGCTTGCCATCATCCCGGCTCACCACTCCTTCTGTCTTGCATGCCATTGCTGTGCAGCCATCTACATGCAACTGATAAAGGTTCTTGACTCGAACCCCTATCTTCCAGGTTTCTCTAGTTGTCTTACTCCGCAGGAAAGCCTTTCCCTTGCTGAAAACAACATCATATCCCTTGTCTTCTAACATCGCCACAGAAATAAGATTCTTCTTCAATCCTGGAACATGCATCACTTCGTTCAATATGAAGGGTTTACCAGACTCCTTCTCAAAGGAAATGGTATCGATACCTGTCACACTGTATCTACCATCATCGCCCATCTCAATGTGCACTCCAAGATCTTTTTCATTCAGATCAGAAAACAAATCTCGATCTCTTGTCATGTCAAAAGACGCACCACTGTCCAAGAACCATACCAATCCCATCACACTTGATACCAAGCATGCGATCAGTGAAAAATCCAGCTCAAACTGCGAGGCTAAGGCCTCTCCCGCTGTATATCCAACAACTTGCTTATTTTTCTTCTTCTGCGGACAATTTGTGGCATAGTGTCTGTGCTGGTGACAGTGAAAGCACTTCACCTTGGACATGTCCCGCTTCTTGCCTTTTGCACCGGAATGAGAAGCTTTCTTGTTCTTCCCTTTCTTTGCTTTGGCAGCCAAAGCGCAATTTTTTTCATCAGATGCCTTTGATGAAGATCCGTCCCTGGTATTCCGCCTGATCTCCTCTTGTACAAGATCCGACCAAAGTCTCTCCCATCCTGGCAATTTTTCTCGACCATTGATAGAGTCCTGATAGGAATGCCAACTCTTTAGAAGACAAAGGAGAGCCAATCTCACCAAGTCCTCATCATCGACAGTCACTCCCACACTTCCCAGCTCATCTCGGCATTGGGTGAACTTCGTGAGATACTTGGGCATACTGTCGCCTTTCTCACACTTTATGTTTCTGAGTTTATCCTTGAGCGCCAACTTCCTTTGGTTGCTCTTGCTTTGGAATAGATCTATCAACGCTTTCCACATCAAGTATGGAGAAGCCTTTCCATGGAGGTTGGACACAATGTGATCCCTCACGCCCTCCAACAGAATCCTTCGACACTTTGTTGTTTTCTTTTTCCAATCCCCGACTTGAGCAGCATCAGTAGGTTTCGGGACATCCGCATCTATGAACTCCTTCAACCCATTATCATCTAATGTTGCCTCCATCATGTCCTTCCATGAAATATAGTTCGAGCTGCCCTCAAGGGCATACTCCAATCGCAATCTGTTGAAAGACATTTCAACTTTGACACCAAGAAAACACTGCTGCAAATTCGAATTCCACCAGCTCAAAACTCAATCGCTTCTGATCTAAAATTCGTGAGAACAAAGTATTTCTCGTACAGAGATCGATTATATGGGCATTCACCGAATATCTCACCTTCCAAAAGAAGGATGAATCCAGAGGATACCTGGCTTGATTACAGACTCTGCCTGAAGAAATAAAATGTAAACACTTTTTGAAGAATAGATCTGATGATCAACTATGCTTTGATATCATGTAGAAATCTCTTCTACAAATCAATCAGCTCTGATACCATGTAGAAATTTTGAATAATATGACACTTATTCACAGAGATTATCCTGATTATACATTATTTGCGGAATCATGCATAATACATAACCTCCTCTACGTTGATCATCAATTTGCAGTATTAAAGAAACAATCGCATGCGCACATTGAAGCATCAATCACACATATCAACATAGTATGTACCAGCGAAAGCATACATCTAGAAAACCCCCAACTATATGTATATTATATTGATTGAGAACATGTAACAATACATAGTACAATACTCCTCACAAGTACTCAGCATTATCTCCACTTGTTACACACAAACTAGCTCAGATCTGAATCAATCACTGGCTCAAATCTCCTCCGCTGCTTGCCTGCCTCCACTGTGCAATCCTACATGAGAATAGAATGAGAATGGCTGATCCAAACTCATATTTCCCTTGTGTAACACTACGCAATCCTCATTGGCAATCTCAATCCACTGATTGTGAAAATCACATGCACAACTATAGTCACAATTGACAGTTGTCTTACCCTTTCACTCATCTCTAACACTTGTCTCCACTGAACTGTCCATACACTGAGTTAACTGATGTATTCCTTAGTTGATTTATGAGTTAATAATTAGTGAATTAATTAATAACTAATTCACATCACTCATCATTAGTCTATTTATCAGTTAGACTAACTACAACTAGTTCAACTAAGTCAAACTGAACACAACTCCATCAACTCCTCATTCAACTCCACCAAACTCAATCACTTGAGTTCTAACTGAAGTCCTTCAAGCAATAGATCAAGTAAACCATAAGAAAAGCGTATTTCCTTCTAGCAGTTGCATGTGCCACATCTGTAGCTCGAACTGAAGTGCTCCAAGAGAATAAGATAATTTTTATAGTCCAAATATTATTAAGAGCTAATAATATTCGATTGTTTTATTTTTAGCCTGGCAGTCTAAAAATAGACTCTGCCCATATGTCTAAAAATAGAAGTCCATCTATTTTTACCAACTTGACCAATCATCCACAAATAGCATGCTGCAACTCATAGACCATGATCCATATGCCTAAAAATAGACATAGACTTTGCACCAAAAATAGCCTGCGGGACCGCTTAGTGAAGGCGACTTCTTTTCATTAAGCTCCATCATCTTGTTGCATTTTCAACATCTTTAAGGATACAAAAAAAAAACAAAATAGATCACCAAAAATCTTTAAGAATACAAAAAAACAGAATAGATCAGCAAGAATCCTTAACTTGAAATAACACTCCAATTTTATATAGTTTATATAATTTTAATGTCGGTAAAAATAGTAATTTTTTTTATAAATTCAAAAAATATTTTAAATAATAAAAAAAAGGGAAAAAACACAATCCCTTACCAAAAAATATCACCACATTTTAACCCAAAAACAAAACGTAAAATAGTTAAACTAATTCTTAAACCAAAAAATATCACCACATTTTAGCCAAAAACAAAACGTAAAATAGTTAAACTAATTCTTAAAATTGTTCTTAATATGCATAGTAGTACATAGTTATGTAAAAATTAATAAAAATTAGATTTTTTTATAATAAAGTATTTATCCTATAAATAATTTGCATTTTCAATTTTTCTCCTAATATTTAAAACAATAATTTAAATAAACTTTAGAAAAACCAACTAATTTATAACCTATAAAAATAAGTTCAATTTAAAATAAAATAATAACATACTCCTCAACTAGTGATGCAAAATGGGAAATTCACACTGATAGCGTCTACCGAGGTGGAGGAATTGCCTCGATGGTCAAAAGTGGCCGGAATCCAGGGAAAAAGAATTCAAAATTTTTTAGAAGTAGTGTTTGAATCGTGTTTTTAATGGTGGAAATAGATTCAACACCATCAAAAAAGTCTAGAACACCTAAAATTTTGAAATTTAACAACTATAACTTGGATTTGCAAATATGAGCTATGATTCAAAATACCTAAGTTTAATGATGTGACTTTTGTTTCTTTTTATCTTTATTAAATTCATAAAATAAATATTAATTAAAATTTTCAAAAAGTGATTTTTTTAATATAATATAGATAATATTACATTACGATATCCTTCTCGAAAAGGGAACGAGCCTCTAATTATGCCCACCCCTGTTAATTCTCCTATTTCATCACCTACAAACTCGATTGGTAGTGATTTGGACTACCTTTTAAACAAGAAATCTTTGGAGTTTAGGCCCCTCACCATTCATAAGCCAGGAATCCGAAGATCTCCCCAGATAAGTCCCAATTCGTCAAGTAACATCACGGTCAGGAGGAAAAACAATAGGGGCAATAGACATTTCAGGGGGTGGGGTGAATGAGCAGTTAGAGGTATCAGTAATCTATCTCTTATTGATATCCCCATCATTGATATGACCGAGGAAAGGCCCCTTAGAGCAAGCATGGTCGGAAAGCCTTCTCAATGAATTTCATCATATCAGTGAACATCAGAGGTCTGGGGCTAGACCATAAATTTGCAGCCTTAATGGATTTTTTTTTTTCTGTCAACAAGCCCCAAAATCATTTTAATTCAAGAGACCATGCATGCTTCTTCTGTAATAGTTTCTTATTTCAGGAAGATGTTCCCCCTCTGGCACATTTCTGCTTCGGAAGCAAACGGCCTTTCAGACAGTTTGGCTGTGTTATGGGATCCTAGTTGGATCAAAGCAAAAACATATAGTTGTCTCGCAAGCATCCTCATCTCGGCTCAAATGAGAGGGCATAAATGTCCTATAACTATTTTGAACATATATGCACCCTACAAGAACAGACTATCTTTCTGGGAAACTCTTTTTGCTTCAGAAATATTTGATGTTGAATTTTTACTAATTGCAGGTGACCTTAATATCACTTTAAATATGGACGAAATCTGGGGCATAAACAAGAAAAAGGATCCCATCCCTAACAGAATTAAGAATGAGTTTCTAAGCAGGAACTTTGTTGACATCCCCCCTCCCAAACTGCTTCCGACGTGGGAAAATGGTAGGGTCGAGAAAGCTTATATTGCCAAGAGAATTGATAGATTTATCCTTCATGCTAGTCTAATTGACAAATTAGCCATGCCTTTTTCAAAAATCGAGAACATCTTCATTTCTGATCATAGAATGATTATGCTTGGATGGAGGGGAAAGGGGTTTAGAAAAGGTTACTCTTTTAAATTCAATAGGACATGTTTAGAAGGCCCGGAGTTTAATGATATCATTTCAAAATCCTGGTCTGAGATGTCGTCTCCCGAAGGTTTTCCACTTCTAATGACTTTCAGGGACAAAATGGAGACCATTCAAAAGGTGGTTAAGGAGTGGCAGTACAAAAAAAGACAAGCAAACAGAAAGGAGCTTCGAGAGATTCAAATGGAATTGGATAGCGTCACGGATTCCATGGCTTCACACATGCTTCCGTTCAAAATTAGATGCCGGATTAAGGAGCTCCAAAAGGAAAAATTGAAAATTTAGAACATGAAGAATCTTTCTGGAGGTTAAAGAGCAGAGCGATTTGGTTGAAGGAAGGGGATAGGAATTCAAAATTCTTTCATAATTTCGCCAGCTCCAGATGCAAAAAGAATTCTATATGGAAAATCAGTGATGGGAGAGGAGGGTTTCTATATTCCCAATAGGACATTTTAGATGGGGCGGTGCAATATTTTGAGAACCAGTACAAAAGGTATGAAGTATGAAAATTTTAGGATATTTTGTGGGGTATTGAAGTGTTTCCTCGGATGTTTGATGATGATCTAAATGACCAAATCTTCTAGCCGGTATCCGAGGAGGAGTTGCTGAGAACTATGAAATCTTTTAAAAGGGACATGTGTTCGGGTCCTGACGGTTGGACGATAGAATTTTTCTTTCACTTTTTTGATCTTATAAAATCAGACCTGTTAAGGATGGTGGAAGGATCCAAGATGTCAGGTAACATCAATCAAAAAACCTCTTCCACTAACATAGCACTCATTCCTAAGAAAGGAGATGCGGAATCCTTCAAGGACTTTAGATCGATCTCGCTTTGTAACATCTCTTTCAAAATTATATCGAAGATCATAGCTGAAAGAATAAAAGGAACCTTTTCAAAATATCTTTCAAAGGATCAGCATGCCTTTCTAAAGGGAAGAAATATTCTAGATGCAGTCGCAAGCACACAGGAAGGCCTGTTTGCCATACACTCCAAAAAAAGTGATGCGGTTATTCTCAAGATCGATCTCTGTAAGGCATACGATTGCCTTGATTGGGGCTTCACTAGGTGTTTGCTCGCAAAAATTGCTTTAAGAGCTAGCATGATCAACTGGATCATGGCCTGCGTTGAAAGGGTGGACTATGCGATCATCATTAAGGGGATTCCATCTCCTTTTTCCGCGCGGCCAGAGGCCTCCGCCAAGGATGTCCCCTAGCGCCGCTCTTGTTTATCCTGGCTATGAACTCGCTTAGCCTTCATATCAACAAAGTTGTCATGGAAAACAAATGCCGCCCCATGAAAATTTGTAGAAACATTTCAATCTCTCACAATTTATTTGTAGATGATATTATTCTATTCGGAATGTTTTGCAGGTTCACTTGGATTTGCTTCTATGAAATCCTAAAAAAATTTCAAACGGCTACAGGATTGCAAATAAATTATGCGAAGTCAACTATTTTCCACAATGACTCCAATCCGGGATGAAGTTGAATGGCTGGCTAGCCTATTTGGAATCAAAGCGCAATCCATCAATCTTGGCATCAAATATTTGGGTTTTCAGATAAAAGCAAATGGATACTCAAAGGCAGACTGGAATTGGATTTCAAACAAATACTATAGGAAGATTTCTGCTTAGGAGTTTAGATGTCTAACTCTGGCGGGAAGAGTGACCCTGGCTCAATCAGTACTGAACCAACGCGATGTTTATTGGGCACATTTATATTTCCTCCCTGCGAATATAATTCAAAATATGAACAATCTCACAGCGAATTTTATTTGGGGCGGTCAAGCGAAGAAAATGAATACCATCTCTCAAAACTGTCCAGTATCTCGCTGCCAAAGAGTATGGGTGGATGGGGTTTGCTCGACATGCGCACTTTCAGGAGGGCTCTCCTATGCAAGTCATTGTGGAGAGCGATTCATGGAGAAGGTTCATGGAGTTCCATTGTACAGAAGAAATATTTGGGTAGGAAGGATCTATCTTTTTGGTTCAGGGAGGGAAGGATCGGCGCCCCATATGGCTCTTCAATTTGGCTCAGCTTTCGTAAGATAGAAAATTATTTTTTGAAGAACTTAATTTGGCGTTTTCAATCTGGCAACAAGATCCTTATCGAGAAAGACCAATTCCTGTGCGGAGCCGAGGAGATCAACATGCCTGTATCTTTATTAAATTTCTTTCATAGAAGGGGACTCTTCTTCTAGGACAGTTTGATTGAGGAATGGCAGGGATCTATTCCACTGTGGAAAGATGCAGGAACTCTGGAAATGCCTGGTCCGATCGCCCTTCAATGGGAACACATCAGGATGTGCCTAAGGAACTGCGGTTTTTTTCGCTCTGCAAAATCTGACAGCCTCACCTGGAAAAATTCGATAGGATTGAATAATGTCCGCGTCAAAGATGTATATTTGAATCTAATTGGTCTCAAGCAGCCCTCTCTCAATCCTATCTTCCCTCGCATTTTTTGGAAGGCAGATTGCCCGCCCAAAATGTTTTTCTTTGCCTCGCTCTCGTTCCATAATAAGAATCTATCTTGGGAAAACTTAAAGAAGAGGGGATGGCATGGTCCCGGTTTATGTCCTATTTGCAGATCAGAGGAGGAAAACAACGAACATTTATTTTTAGAATGCAAAAGTACTCGACAATTATGACATGCTCTAGAGAATCATTCTGGAATCCAGCACAATATCCACGCTTCAATCATTGAAGCGCTTCCCTGGTGCAGCGAGCAAAAAGAATCATGGAGAACAATTTTCATTATCACTCTGTGGAGTATATGGAAGTGGCGGAACAATTCTATTTTCAATGGTTGCAAATCCCCTTTCTTGGAAATCTTTTTCAATATTGTTTCTCCTTATGAAGCTCTCCCGCAAAAGTCTCTCAACCAAAAAAGGGCGCCTGCAAAGAACTTTCAATGGATCCTTCAATTTATCCAAGGGCATACCTCGATGGAGCTGAACAGAGAGGCTCTTGTGGTTGTGGTGTTATAATTATGGTAAATGAAAACAATCAATTCTTCATCCACTGGAATGGCGGGAGAGGCACCAACAACAAAGCTAAGGCGATGGCCCTCGTTGGCCTCCTAAAATTTTGCCTCTTTCTAAACATACAGGATGTCTCAGTTTTTGGAGATTCAATGGTGATGGTGGATTTCGTCTCTAGGAAAAATCATATTTCCATGCCGCACCTTGTAGGATGGATGGATAGGATCAATTTATATTGGGGGAGCTTGGAAGGTGGCTCCATTCATCATATCAGGAGGAATCTAAATTAGCAGGGTGATTCGCTGTCAAAAGAGGGTCTTCATGCTGCTCCGGGTCCTTGGTTTTTGCAAGTTTCATCTGAAGCGAAACTTTTTCCTATACAGGAATTTTCTCTACCTGATTTGTAGTTTTCGCATGCAATCTCTCAGGTTTTCTCTTTTGCTTTTTATTTCATATGTGGCTGTATCTGTCTTATTCCTTGCGGAAGTCTCCTCCTTTGACAACTTTATGTCCAAAAGATGAAGAAAATCTTGAAGATGGTCGATTTGCATGTGCCTTATGATACCTGTGTAGCTGGATTTAGTCACCTATCTGTCATTCTCCTGGCAAGTGCTGTTTTTGGGATATGATCCAAGTTGTATGATTTCTATGCCCCTGTTTTTGGGTCTTTTTCAGAAATCGGTTGTATATGTACGCCTATTTATATTCCTCATATAATTAAATATCATGCTTTTTCTTCCCGAAAAAATGTTAAAAACTTATGTCATTCCAATAAAACAAATGCAATTAAAAAGCCATATAATATTTCAATCTAAAGTTGGCAGAGATGAGTTGAAATGAATGGCCAAATGACCGCGTCGAAATGGCCAAAATTGACAAACATATACATGTACTAAGCCTTGGTATATCTATACTCTAATCAAAGTACTTTATATTTGTGGTGTGAATGATTGATATTATGGTAAATAGGTATTCATAGGGTTGTTTAATTTAAGTTTTGGTTTTCGATTAATTTGATTTAAAATTTAAAAATAATAATTTTTTTTAATAAAATTAAAAAATTTAATTTATTTATATATTTAAAAGAGATTATATTTTTTCAAAATTTATATAAATATAAAAACTAAAATATATGATATTTAAAAAATAAAAATTTATTTTTCATTCCAAGTACGTTAAATTTTCTAAATTTCACCACGGATTTTCATCAAACATCGCTGGCATATGTTCTCATCCCTATCTGATTTTTCCTTTGTGGCTTCAATGATACTTTACCGATGATGGTAATAACCTTAACGATGGTTGAAGCTATATCCAAATGACTTTTATTTACTGCTTTAACTATACCGGTGGCCAAACTCCTTAATTATCTGACCATGTGCTAAACAAATGGAATCTTGAAAACTTTTGATAATCTTGACAATGAAGTTCAATCCTGCAACAACACGGTCCATACCTTATCAGGAAGCTGTGCCTCTCTTCACCACAAAGGGGCAGGGCAGGGTCAAAGGCACCATGTGATTTTCCGGTAGCATATACCCACTGTTTATGCTTCTGGGGATTTCACAACGACGCCCAATCCACTTCTGTCTGGATTGAATCTGCTCTTTCTCCCTTATATTCGCACAGATTTCTTCACCCCCATTTCTCTGCTATGCGCTGCTCTGCAACTAGCAACCCATGGATCTCATCGTTAAAGTCTTAGCTAATCCCAAGAAAACGTTGTGGCTGTTCCAATCACCGATCTGAATAATGGTGTTATCCAAAAGGATCAAAACCGTGGCCACCTGCTCAATACTAGTAATATGTGCATAAAATCCCCTAGGAGACCATCAAGGAATAGTTGCAAATTTCCCTTACAGAGGACAAAGACTTCCTGGATCTCGCCGAACCACAATACCTGTGTCTCTACAGCACTCTCCAAACAAATCAGAGAATGGGATGCATCCCAGCACACGCATGTTCTGGGATTATGTTATGGGCAGCTGCAGGCGGAACATCGGGTAGATTAAGTAGATCGAGTGCTCGGCTGCAGGGAAACGCCTCTCAATATGGTCCATTGCACTTACAGGGTTAGTAAAGCATCATATATTGTGATTGGGTTCAAAGTTTTTAAATTCTAATAACTTAGACTTGTAATGTGAAAAAAATTTAGACTCCGCCACAAAAATATACGCCATAGCAAAGTAATATTCTGTAACTAGAGATCCGGTCCAAGCAAGGAGTACAAGAGATCTCGGGAGAGGAATTTAGGGATGGTTAATATAGATCTGAGCCAAGCAAGGAGGGCAAAAGAGCCCGAGACACAATCAGTAATCCTTATAGATGAAGGGTGGGCATTGTTTAACGTTCTGGAGATTTAGAACAACTATGGTTCTAAGAAAATTATAGATGGGTGCAAAGGTTTGCCCCTCGCTATAAAGCTCCAGAAGTATGGATGAGTGTCAAGGTTTGCCGTTGGTAATAAACCTCATGCACCCGCAATGAATATCA
Organism: Pinus taeda; assembly: GCA_000404065.3. Taxonomy (NCBI): domain Eukaryota; kingdom Viridiplantae; phylum Streptophyta; class Pinopsida; order Pinales; family Pinaceae; genus Pinus; species Pinus taeda. Next base: position 12,057 of record APFE031615283.1, read on the forward strand.
ATTTGTACAATTGCATACTACTTTATTTTTAATGAGAGTCTCAGAGCCATCTTTTGCAGTGGCTCTACCTTTGATTGAGAGCTCTATCAACGCCAGAGCTCTATCAACGCTTGAGATGAAGTTATGATGTTTTGAAGAAATCCATTTTGAATAAATCTGTGTAGATGTGGATTGCTCTATCAACGGTTAAGGTGGAGTTATAATGCTTTGAAAAAATCCTGGGCAGGTGTGGATTGCAAAAATGTTTAATTAGAAACAGATGGACAAACCATTTAGTAGGCAGGGCCATTTAAAAGGTTTTCTAGATCATTGTTCATTTATATACCTAAAGCTTGTGATTGCCATAAGAGGTTCTGTCAAGATTTCTAGTCAGTGTCAACTCTCTCCGGTTGTAGAGTGTGCCAGAAACTGAATTTTCCCCATGTGAGCGCTTAAAAATGTCAAGTATTTCAGATCTACTTGATTGAACAGATTCTGATTTAGGGGAAAGTCCTTCATTGCGTATGGAACTCAATGTGCAAAGCAGTGTTTGGGGTCTGAGGGGTCTCATAAATCTGAGGGAGCTCGCTGTAACTTTGAACTTGGGTGAAATAAGGTCAGAAATTGAAGGGGGCACAATGGAATCCTAGTTGGAGGACATGCATTTGTGGTTGTATATACTGTATTCCCCTGATAGGCAGACCACACAGAAGCTACAAACTTCATGATCAGCCAGTCAGATTGCACTTGCAAATTCGAGCATCTTAAAATTGTAACATTTTACAACTGTTGGCATCTAAAAGCAGCTCTCATTGTTGGAGAGGTTGCTATATTTAAAGTTACTGAGGTTGCAAGCCCTCTCTCTGTTGGAGAGGTTGCTATATTTGAAGTTACTGAAGTTGCAAGCCCTCTCTGTTGGAAAGGTTTACATACTTAAAGTTTCTAAAGTTGCAAGCCAGTATTGATTTCAGGGAATAGGTTGCCATGCAATTTGAACATATTATTTGGCCAAGTAGATGGGTGACAAAGCATAAATTCAGAAGATGGTGAGATGAAAATCTTACTTGAAAACTTAAGAATGGCAAGTACATGCATGGTTTATCTACTCAAAGTCTCACGAAGTTTTGTCCTAAATGTGATGGTGATTAAACCAACGCCACAGGGCCTGAAATTTCTATCAGAAATTAGGGATTCAGTGAAACAAGAACTATAAAATATACTAGTGTTCTTTGCTCATTGAGATAGTGGGAGTATTTTTTGTGTAAGGGATGATGCAGACTCTGTCTCTTGCTTCTTTGTTTCTTTCGCAAATTCTTTGTACTACTGCAGTGATGTACTATATTTGCCATTGCAGTATTTATACAGTTATAGATTTATCCAAAATATTTAGCATTCTAAGTGTTCAGTTTATTTTTCAGACTCTACTTCTTTTATTTATTTATAAATTTGGAGTGCTCTTTCAGTACATTTCATACTTTAATTATTGTATCATTAACAAGAAGCCCAGTGGAATGGCTCTCCGGTGGAAATACCATTTCCGCTGGGATTTCATTTTTTTCGTTGAAAAGGAGGGAAGATTTATTAATTAAGTTCCTTTTCCAATGGAGATTGAAAAATATTTATTAAAAACACCCTGTAGAATGTTTGAATGGCATGAAGCCAAAATTTGTGATGTTTATCCAATGGAATCGCATTTCTTCTCATGTAGAACAAAAGTCCAAATTTGTAATTCTTTCTAAATGTAATTCCATTTATTCTGATATGTCATTACTTTGGTTTAAGAGAGATTTCAAGTTTAATAATTGTTGAGGACCTCTAATGCATGGACGTTGTGTAAACAACTGGAGCTTCTCACAATATAAGAGCAATCTACGAAACCAAAAATTAAAGATGTGATGTACCTCAACATTATCTAGATTCTCATCCCAAAGTTCTAAAACAGAAAATATCTTCCATGTGTTGGCATTGTTCTTTTTACAGGCCAAGCCCAAGAGATTGTGTAAATTCAATCTTACTCTTCATACATCAGATATAACAAACCTGCCTCCCATCTTAGACCTGGCCTTAATTTCAAAGCACATATGATGTCTAATTCAAGGTTTATATCCTCTCCATTTCCTATGTCCACTGAACCTTGAGCTAGAAAACTAATTCCTCTTATACAAAGAGGGTTTTCTTTCTCGTAATGGTGTTGTTTAAGATAATTGTAACACCACTGAATTTCATTTTCTCAACTAAAATTATACAGGTTTTATGTTCTTCGATCCTTTTATTTCCATGGAATTCAATCTAAACAGGGAAAATTAAATTCCTCTTGGATAAAAAATAATTGAGTAATGTAATTTTAAGTTTATTCCGAAAAACCTTAGTGTACATGTGTTATGACAACATATATATGATAAGATGAGAGTTAACCGTGTATGTATATCTATATATATGAGAGTTAACAGCAATACAAGTTGTACTGGGAGGGTGGAAATGTAACAACATGATGGATCTCCTTTGGGGTTTGAAACGTCGAGAAAATAAACAAAAAACTGTGGATAATCCGGATAATGACACTGCAGACAATATGTCTGTTGAAATCATAGCAATATAAAGATTATTGTAATTTGCAAAGTTATTAAAGATTTAGATTATTCATATATTGGGTGATTCACAAATTCTAATTAATAATATAAATAGATCTTCTTCCATTTTTTATTCTTCACAAATTCTAATTAATAATATAAATGTATCTTTCTCCCTTTTGTATTTTTATCGGATGGGTTGGTTCAATCCTATTGAACATTTTAAACAATCATTTTAGAATATTTCTTTTCAACATATCCACAGAGAAAGCAACACCATGACAGATACTATGTCAAAGAAAAGACTGAATGATATATTTTTGTCTTCTGGAACAGAACAACATCATTGCTGAGGACCCATCGTTCTCCGTTGAAGCTGAACTTGCCTATTTTCTTTTGGATGGACTTAGTTTTTTCTGTATATTATCTGAGAAACTGTTTACATCGTTTTTGGTTTTTGTTTTATATATGGGACATATCCTATGTTGGCACAACACATCTATATTTTGATTTCTGTTTTAATATGTACATTCCAGATTTGAACTCAGGCAAAATAGGCAATATCTGGAAAATATGTTTGTTTCTACATACTATAGAGCTTTTTGGTATACATGATGTATCATCAAAATTGGTGACATGTACTGGCTTAATTTAATACAAACCAGTATGTTTTTACTTCTGAAAAAGAGGATGAGAGTTATGAATGACCAGAAAATTTTCTGAACATTATTCGGTAAGATTTAGAGGATGAGAGTTATGAATGACCAGAGGAAGGAAAATTTTCTGATCGTTATTCGGTAAGATTTATAAGTTAATAAAATTAAGATTTATAAGGTAATCATTTAACAAAATTACAGCAACCTGAGAAATTAGGAATGAGATAAAAATAAACTTTAGTTTTTAAATATTATTTAAAATTTCTAAAGAATAAATCAAAATTAAAACATATTAACCGTGAAACTTAACTAATAAATATCAAACTAACATTGTAGTTCTCTGGACATTTCAATCTCCGAACAATGGGAGAATAAATTAAATAGAATCTTAAAAAGTAATACATCAAACAATTTTTGTTATCCTCCAAATTAGTCTTTGCTTTATTGAATCTAACCAAACTTGCCCGAATCTTTGACTTTATAAGTTTGACCAAACGTCCTTGATCCTGCCTAGTCAGTTACTCATAATATGACCTGCACATATATAAGCCAATGGTGCTAATAAATTACAATGAGCTTGTTAAGTAGATGTCCTGTAGCACTGCCACTTGGCACGACTCCTTATCAGGGCAGTTTAGTTGATGTTGTGGCAGCGCAAAGACTTTACAGTGCTGACTTGTAATCTGTAATGCGATATCACAAAGAAATTACAGGGAAAGTTGTGGTGAGACTTAATTTAGTTCTGAAAATTTTCATAACTATGTTATAAACTTTAAATTTATAACATATATATAATTTAGAAATCTAATAACAATCTACAAAATTTATTTTAAAATTGTAAATACAAATAAAAATGTTTTAAAATAAATTAAATAATAATAAAATTTATTAGAAGTGGGGAATTGCAATTTTAGGGTTATAGGTTTTGTAATGCTAGACTTTATTAGGGTTGTTTTCTATAGTAGACTTGTCAGCCTCACACTTAGGCTCACCCCACACATTAGCCTTGTGGTGGAATGGGTGGATTACTCCCATGACCTGCTGGAAGCACTCAAATCTCGATGTCCCCAACACTTGGACCCTTATGGTAGTCATCCACATCTCTAATGGTCGCCTTCGTCGCATCAACCTTGTCAATCCTCCTTGACCCCCTGGCCCCCTCCCCCGCCTCACCCCGACAACATCTCCTAATTCTCCATAGTCGAACACTTGGTTGCGACTTGTCACATCTAAGAATGGGCATCCAATTGCTTTTCCCCTCACCCCTCTCTCAAATATGTCCTCCCTCCTCTCGCTTTCTTAGTATCGACCTTGAAGTTTTACTCTGCCCTTGCTCCCTGTTGGAAATTGGCCCTATTTTACCCACTGCTACCTCCTCAAACTTGTGCCTAGTTTTCCTCCCTTATCGCTCTCCTGACCCTCCTTGCCTTGGTTTCCTAAGCAATATTTTGATGTTGGAGATATTTAGCAGAATTGGATTCCCCTCTAGACCTAATCCCCACTGTAGCTCCAATTGACAATAAAACATAGAAACAAAGTTGGAAATGCATAAAACAGAAAGTGGGAAGAACCTAACTTGTTTCTAGGAAAGAACATTAAGTTAAATGACATTCACATGATGGAGGGTTTTACAATTGTTGGTAGGTTTGATAGCAAATATATGTCCATGGGCGTTCTCAGGAAATGCACAAAGACAAATTTATCTTCTCTCTTAGAATACTCCACTCATTGCTTGATAATGGCTAACGGATGGATGGGTTGGATTGTTGACTCTGTAGAGGATGTGGGAAAGATCCTTCAGGGCCGCTAGTCAAGGGGCTCACAGGCACTATTTATGAAAAATGGACCATTACTTTCAATGCCCACTATTGAAATGAACATGAAACTGTGCAATCACTTCTATGATATTCTACTAAATTGTCTTTTTCAGGATGGATTCTAATACCTTATTGGTGACCTCCACCTGTCCATTGATTTGTGGATGGTAAGGAGTGGACATTGGGTGTTTGATCTTGAACTCTTCAATGATGGACTTAATAAGTCGAGAAGTGAATTGGGTTCCCTAGTCTATAATAATTTTTTGCGGAATGCCATAATGGACAAAGATCTCTTCATATAAAAAATCAACCACTGCTTGTTTTGTTTCTTTTGAGAAGGCATTTGCTTCAACCCACTTAATTACATAGTCTATGCATACCAAAATGTACATCGTTTGTCTTGATGGTGGGTTTATGGGTCCTATAAAATCAAGGGCCCATTTCTTAAAAGGTTCTATCATAACCTTGGGTTGCAATGCAATCTCATCTGTTTATATAGGTCTTCCCATCCATTGACACTTATTGCAATTGTGGACATACCTCTCAGCATCCCTAAAAATAGTGGGTCAATAGTATCCCAGTTGAAAAACCCTATTTGCAGTTATTTGGTCTATAAAGTGTCCCCCACATGGTTTGTCATGACATGCCTTAAGGATGTCAAATATATCATCTTCTCACACACAACATCAGATCAAAAAAACTGGCCTTGTGCGGAAAAAGTACCCCTGAACCCAAGAATACATGACATTGTGTCGAACAACTTTTTGATGTTCTCTTCGTGATAAATGTTGTGGAAGATTTTCGGTAGGAAAATAATTAGCAATATTTGCAAACCAAGGTGTATTAGTAGATAACGTGAGCAAATGCTCATCACAAAAGGCATCTTCCATTTGGGACAGATTTCTCCTTGTATTCAACCTAGAGAGAAAATTAACTACGTCGTTCTCTTTTCTCGGTTTATCAAGAATAATGATATTGAACTCTTAGAAAAGAAGAAGCCACTTGGTTACCTTACCATTAGCCATAGGTTTGTTCATAAGATAACATATGGTAGAGTGATTAGTGTGTACAAATACTAGCTATTCGATGATATAATGACAAAATTTGTTAATGGCATGCACAACATCAAGAAATTATTTTTTCAGTAATGATACAATTATATTTAGTCAAGGTAAGGTTTTTACTACAATAATAGATGGCATAAGGTTGTTGTTCCTCCTTATCCAACACAACTCCAATTGTTGTATCAAAAACATTAGCAAATATATGGCATGAAAGGGACCATTAGGTCCCCACAAAATAGGGGTTGTAGAAAATTTATCCTTTAAAGCTTCAAAAGCTACTTGACATTTATCAATCTAGCATAATTTTGCATGTTTGCTTAATAAAAAAAATGGGGGTAATGATACCTTAGTAAATTTTTCTAGAAACCTATGGTAGTACCCAGTGTATCCTAAGAAATTGCGGACATCTTTATTAGAAGTTGGAGCTAGGATA